>QKYT01000264.1:0-118823 GCA_003550305.1 Glomus cerebriforme
TATACATATTTTTAAGTAAATAATAATATAATATCTTAATTTTCATAAATCCTACTCACAGTTATCTCTTTCTTTCGATTTTGTAAAAGAAGCCAAAAGAAATGAAAAATTTTTTCGCTATTTTTTTTTTAAAAAAACGAAGTATATGTGTTTACAATTAATTAATCATAATGTGTAATACGTGATACAATTTATAATACGTATTACAATTAAATTATAAAATACGCGCCACAAATCACGTGGGGGTGGAAAAAGTGAAGGTGATACTGGGGAAGATTATTTAATTAGTAAATATCACGTGACTGTGAATTTTTCATGGTGATGCTGGGGGTAGTTCGCTTTAGATATACTCTCTTTTTGATTGTGAACTTTACAAATTTAACTAGTAAAAACCAGTTTATATCAGGTTGATAGTTGGAACTAGCCTATAAAATCAATGATAAGTTGTAACATAACTGATCAGCCAATTTCAGCTGGATAAATATAGACCTCTCAATATCTAAAAATTAAACTAGATCTCAAATCTGATTGGTCTATAATGGATTTTGTTAGCCACCGAAATTTATTGGATAAATGTATTTAAAAAAAAAATTTTAAAAGTATTTTCTTTCTTTCCAATAATATTTAATCATGATTATTTGAAGGGTTTAAAATTTGTATGCATCTGCATTAGAGATGGAAAGTTCCAAATGGAGCAACTCAGAGTCAACTTTAGAATGGAATGTCAGTTCATTTTTGAGCTAAACTGAGCAGCTCAAGCATAATGGTCAGTTCCTGCTTTAACTCAGTTTAAAACCAGTTCAGATGGAGATACTATAGATATAGTAGAAAAGCAAAAAGAAAAAAAAAGAATAAATGAAAAAGAAAAAGAAGAGAAAATAAAAGTTGAATTTTGGAAAGAAAAAATAAAAATGAATTATAATGCAATAAAGCAGAATGGATTGTGCAAAATAGAAATAAAAAATTAAGAAGAAATATAGAAAAGAATGAGATATAATGGAAAGAGTCATATGACTTTATAATGTTAAGAAAAGAAAAACAAGTAATGCAGATATCAATAAAGAACATGAAAAGAAGAAGTTATAAAATAAAAAAATTTTTTAGAAGAACTACCAATAATGGAAATGATAAATAAATAAAAGAAGTAAGTAGGAAATATTAAAGAAATGTACATAATGTAATATGTAAGAAGAAAATTGGATGCATATATGTTAGGAATGTAAACAAAATATAATGTTATTATAGAAATCCAAAATATATATAAAAAGGTAAGGTCAGAGTTTGCATATAATGAACCAAAAAAATCATGTAAATCTTTCTTTTTTTAGATAATTTCTGATAATGTCAGCCAGAAATTTATTACTTATTTTAGTAACTGACTGATATTACCATAATTCTGACTCTAAAAAAATACATACAGCTAATAGTAAAATTTTTTTGGCTGAATCTGACCTCTGTATGCATATATTGGAATTCTATCATTATAAAGAAAAATATACAAAAATTAACAAAGAAATTAAGAAACAAAAATATAAACATAAATAAAAGTTTATGAATGGAAAGAATTATACAAATATTATTAGAAAAATTAATAATCAAAAAAAAATCAATTAATAATACATGAATGCATAAAAGAAATATATAATAAAAAATTATTATATATAGACAACAATAAATAGATAAAGCGATAAGTTACATTTTTCTATATAGAGGATGTATACATACGTAATTTATAGAATGTATTCGTCTTACAACACTTAATACAATAAATACATTTAACTTATTTTAATAAAAAATAAATAGATAAAGGAATTTTATAGAAAAAATTGCAAAAAAAATGAAAGAACAAATCTGGAAAGAAAGGTACAATCAAATAAATAGACAAGAGAAATATATAAATAATAAAAAAATAATAAGAAATTATAAAAAAAAAATAATAATAATAATAGGGTTTTATTTTTTATTATACCTGCAAGCTGCAATATGTCACATGGATTATGCTACTGGATTTTTATTAGCTAAATTTTTTGTCACATTTGTTTTGTAATAAATTAAAATCACAAAAACTTTTTTATATAATTGTTTATTTTTTTTTTATATTTTTTTTTTTTACTACTTTGAACTTTGAAATAGTTTTGTTTTTTATTAAAACTTTTTTTCAAATATATATCATAAGTTTAGTTGTAATATTCATAAAGAAAATCAATTTTCCATAATAGTACTAATTTTTGAACTTTTTATTTTTTTGTTTACTAAAGTTAGGGTATAATTTCATTATTTTAGATAAAGCAAATTGACTTCCTTTATTAATTAAAAGTTATTTAGCAGGTTCAAAACTGCTAAATCTTAATTTTCATAAAGGTATAGTTAATACATATGAAGATCTTCACATTTTTCATAATAGTACTAATTCATAAATTTTATTTTTTTTTTTCATTCTAGAATTTTTGAGTGTATTTTAAGCATTTTGTAAAGTTATTTTTTAAAACTACTTGTATCTTAATTTCTCTTTCTTTTTATCTCTTGTATTCTTACATATTTTTAACTTTATTAGAATTATTATATAGTGTTTTAATTTTAAAATATCATTCTTAAATTATTATTAATATTTCTTTTTGATATTTTGTATTTAAACTTTCCATCTTAATAAAAAAGTTTGTTTAATGTATTCAAAAAATTCAATAAATTACATTTTTTAAGTATAATTTAAAAATGCACAAATATTGTAAAGTTAAACAAATAAGTATATTTTAAAATAAATAATTTAAAAGTTAGTACTACAGTCATTACCCTATATAATCACACCCCTCGGAACTGAAAAAAAAGATGTAATTATAAAAAACCTATATGATGTAACTATAAAGAAGGTTTTTTTAATAATATTATTATTAGTAACTTAGGCCAAATATAAATGTGATTATAAGGGAAGTGTGACTAAACAGGAGGTGCCTATAAAGAAGGATGACTGTATTATGAAAAATATGAATAACTCCATAAGTATTAATTATACCTTCATAAAAATTAAGATTCTAATAGTTTTAAACTCGTTGAACAACTTTAATTAATAAAAGAAAGTCAATTTACTTTGTCCAAAGTGGTAAAATTATACTCTAATATTAGTAAACAAAAAAAAATAAAAAGTTCAAAAATTAGTACTGTTATAGAAAACAAGATTTTTTCCATAAATATTATAGCTAATCTTATAAAAATTGAAATATATAGGTTTAATATATATTAAAAAAAAGTTTTAATAAAAAACAAAACTATTTTAAAGTTCAAAGAGGACCCCAAGCAATATATAAATAAGTAATAAGAAATTGGAAAAAATTTACTATTAGCTCTATACATTTTTTCAGGGCCAAAATTACAATAATGTCAGTAAGTTACCAAAAATGGTAATAATATTCTAGCCAACATTATTTAAAATTATCTAAAAAAGAAAAGATTTATATGATTATTTTGGCTTATTCTATGCATTTTTTTTGTTACCTATTTCAGTATTGTTTGGGATCCTGTTCAAATTAGTAAAAAAAAATATAAAAAAAAAATAAATAATTATATAAAAAAGTTTTTGTGATTTTAATATTACAAAACAAATGTAGCAAAAAATTTTAGCCAATAAAAATCTAGTGGTGACCATATGACATATTACAATCAAGTATGATAAAAACAAATCCCCATAATAATAATAAAAAAATAAAAAACAAAATAATAAAAAGAATAAAATGAAAACAAATGACAAAATATTACAATTAACTAAAAATAATAAAAAAATGATAAAAATTTTATAGTGAATAGGTATATAGAACAATTATATTAATAGAAAAGAAAAGAAAATTTAGTCTACAATATACAATGTCCGGTAAGGAGTCACTGGTCATGTGATTGTTGATCATTTATTTGTTTATCTTCAAAACCTGTTATGTTAATTATTTCGTTATTAATTTGCCTCCAGTTTTTTGTCATGTATTGTTAAGATTCTTCTTATTCAAACATGTTTTTTAAAAGAAAAAAACTTTTTACTTTTGAATGTAAAAAAGTTGTTGGTGCATAAAAATGTGAAATAAGTAAGAGAAAGATTAGTGAAGCCTTAAACTATTCTCAAAGTACTATATATGATGTTATTTTTGCATATAAGAATTATGGATATGAAACTCTTCCTTCTAGAACTAGGAGATTACAAATAATGACTGAGAGAGATAGCCACTATTTAATAAGAATTTTCAAAGAAAATAGAAAAGCAAATATATAGGAATTACATAAAAAATTTGTCAATTCTATTTCAACAAATGTTTGTGAAAAGACTTTAAAAAAATACCTTCATGAACAAGATTTCTATGGTTGAGTTGGTATAAGAAAACCCTTTGTAAATGAAAAAAATAAGCAAAAAAGACTTGCTTGAATAAGAGAAAGAAAAGAGTGGATAGATGAGTGGGAAAATATTATTTGGAATGATAAGTCTAAGTTTGAATTATTTAAAAAAAATAGTAAAAGGTGAATGTGAAGGCACCCTCATAAAAAATATGATGTAGAGTATTTAATTCCTACAATGAAATTAGGTTAGCAAGGAGTAATAATATGAGAATGCTTTACTAAGTATAATCTTGGTCCATTAGTAAAATTAGAAGGGAGAGTTATATATTGATATATTACAAAATTATTTGTTACCATTCATAGATGATTTAGATGACCAGGAAAGTTATTTTTTTTAAAAAGATAATGCTCCTATATATACTGTAAGGATAGTTTAAAGTTGGAAAGAAGAAAATGAGATTAATAGTATTCCATGGCCTGCACAGAGTCCAGATCTTAATCCAATAGAAAGTTTATGGGATAAGTTGAAAAGGCAGGTATGTGCACACACTTCATTGCCAAAAAATTGGAAAGATTTATGGGAAATACTTTAAGAGAAGTAGGCAGATATTGATGTTAATAAATACCAAAATCTTGTTGATAGTATGCCTCATCGAGTTGCTACTGTTATAAAAAGTAAAGGTCATCTAACAAAGTATTAATAAAAATTAAAGACTTTGCTATTCAAATAAAAAAATTTTTATTAAATTTGGTGTTGTAATGATTGAGTAATTTGAATTTAAAAATTTGTATTAAAATTGATCAGTATTACATAACCAGTGACTTGTTATCGGTACTATACATATTTGATTTAGAATATAACATATAGAAAAATAGGATAGCAAATTAAATAGAAAAAATTTATTAATATTATTATATTGTATCTATAAAAGCTGATCAGTATATAAAGTTATATGAAAAAAACTGTATAATAATAAAAATTAAATAAAAATAAAAAATAATTGCATAATTTGATTTAATTAATAATTAGAGTTTTTTTCATGTTTGGATTTAATAATCAGAATTTTAAATAAGAAAAATTAAATAAAATAAACTAAATTTTTATATCAATAAAATTTTAGTGTAAATTTATTCCTCATCCTGGATGAGAAATTTATTACTCATCCTTATAATTTTTTTTAAAAATAAATAATTATTTTTATTGATAATTTTAAGTTTTTTTTTTTATAGAAGTTTTTAATGAATTTTATTTGATTTATTTTATATTTTTAATTAAAAATATAAACAAATTTATTTGAATTTAATGATTGCATTTTATTAGTATTACATTAATATGAAATTTTTTCCAAAAATGCATCTTTAATATTATTACAAAAAAATTCATAATTCAATAATCACTTGAATTAGTTTTGTAAAAATTAATATGCAATTATTTTTATGCCTATTGAACAACTTTACTTAAGTTTCCTTTGCTTGTTTTCTTTAGCCAAAGTATTTAAATTACAGAGGACAATCAAATATTATACGGATATTTTATTCTATCCAAATTATGCTGATCATTATGATATATTAATGTAATATAAATTAATGTATTATTCTGTACTTACAGTCATAATAAATAAACTCCTATACTTAGATTTTTTTGCAAGTATGAGAATGCTCACTGCAAAAATTCTGATTTGTACAACTAGAATAATAAATATTTAAAAATTTTAAAAAAATGACGTGGTTCAGTCATTATTAATCTGATCAATATGTATTTACCATCATTTGAATCGTCTTAATGAGATGAATACAATGAGCTAAAGATCATAAAAGACTAACTATTGGATCCAAAAAATCATAGAAAACATCTAAATTTTTGAAGCGTAATTATATATTGGATATTGATCATATAAAAACGATTTTATTATCATTCGAATTCTCTTAATAAGATGAATCTAATGAATATAAAATTATGGAATTTTAATCAATAGATACTGAAATATCTTTAAATGTTCATGTAATATTGATCGCTCTCTATACACTTGAAAGTAAAAAAACAAAATGCATTTAAGTATTTTTACAAAAAATTCATAACTTCACAACCACTTGAGCTAGTCTTATAAAAATTAATATATAATTACTTTCATATCTGCTAAACAACTTTACTTAAGCTTCCTTTATTTATTTTCTTTGGCCAAAGTATTCAAATTATGCTTAAAAGTAAAAATCAGGATGCATTTAAGTATTTTTACAAAAAAATTCATAATTCTATAACCACTTGAGGTAGCTTTATAAAAATTAATATACAAATATTTTCATATCTGCTGAACAATTATTTTAAGTATTTTTCATCTATTTAGTTAACTAAAATAACAAAATTGTGTTGTGAAATCTCTATATAATATGAAAAGTACATTTGTTAAAATTATTAAAATATAACTTTATAATAAAATTTTGATAAGTTCTAAATTACTATTGAAAAAATATTTAGCTTTATTAATTAATGAAAACTTTTAAAATAAATTTTTTAAAAAAAAGGAAGAAAAGAAAGAAAGGAGAAAAAAATTTTAAAAGTTTATTATTAGAATGATAAACAAATAAACATTGTTTAAAGGTAATATCAAAAATGATCAGGAGATAAGTAATATCAATCTTACCTTAGGGTGAGAAATAAATTTTTCCAAAATTTTATTATATTTTATATATTCTATTTTAAATACATATCAAATATTTTTGCTAATCTTTTAAGAAAAATTCACATAAATTTTTCTTTGAAAAATTTATTTAGTAATTATATTTACATAGTCATTAAAAATCTAATTTATAAATCATGCAATTATATTGGAACTGAGTTTCAGTCAATTCTGTTCTGAACTCCACTCTAAACCAATTATTGGAATCAGTTCTATCAGTTTAGCTTACTCCTATCCATTCCAGTTTGCAGAACTAGAGCAATATATACATATCTATAATCACATAGTTTATGATTAAGTTTGATTGGCTAATTAAGTTTTATATTATAAACTAATAATCTTATTTATTTATTTTATTATATAATATC
This sequence comes from Glomus cerebriforme, assembly GCA_003550305.1. Taxonomy (NCBI): domain Eukaryota; kingdom Fungi; phylum Glomeromycota; class Glomeromycetes; order Glomerales; family Glomeraceae; genus Glomus; species Glomus cerebriforme. Next base: position 7,361 of record QKYT01000264.1, read on the forward strand.
TCTCAAAGTTTTAGCTCCAAGTTTTGCTTATTCTTGGTAAATAAATTAACTATTTTTACCATTTTATATATTTTAATATTATAAGTTTTCTTTTTTTTTAGGTACAGCTTTCTGTTTGATAAATACTTTAGCTAGACATTCTGTAAATATCTTGAATCTTAGTAAATGGTAAGTTTAGCCATATTTTTTTGCTTTTCTATTCTTTTATATTTTTTATTACTAATTTTTTTTTTTTAGTGTAACTTTCTGCTTGAGAAATATTTTAGCTAAATGACTTATGGTATTTTGAGTCTTTTAAATGATAAGTTTGATCAATTTTTGTTTTTTATTTATTTATTTTTTTTTTTGTTCTTTTATACTTTTCATTACTAATTTCATTTTTTTTTTATTGATCAATACCTTGGTAGAAACATCTTACAGGCCTTGGATCTTTTATAAATGGTAAGTTTTATATTTTTTTTCTTTATTTTTATTTTTTTTATATTTTTTTTTTGAAAATGCACTGAATCATAAACTTTATTCTGTAAATCAGTGGACAATACCCTGAATACAATATTGAACAAGTCTAATAGTTCAGATGTAAAATCTCCAACTAAATGGAAAATTCCAATATGTTACACTTATATAGCATAAGTCCTTAAAGTAGGGCTAAAAGCAAGACTTCCTTAGATATTAATATGCTCTGATTCTTCCTCACACCCTAATGCTAGCACCAAATAAAAAACCTTTCAATCAGTCCTCCCAAATCTTCCCACAAGACACTTGGATTTTCTAACTAATACGATTTGTTATAAAGTCATTATAACTTTATAAGAGAAATTTATAGAAGCTGGCTACTAGTATTAACCTCTAGGAAGAAAAGCAAACTATATAATATTAATAACTAAAAGATACAAGTAAGAAAAAAAAACTTACTTTTATCCCTACACCTTCCCTATCAGAATTGGTATCCCAGTTACCCTAATGGATGCTCCAGATGAATCAAAATGACTGCTTATACTGTCTCGTCTGAAGGCCATCACCAGATACTTAACTAATCTAACTTGAATAAATCCAAATCTATCCATCCCGGTAGGAGTTTTTTCAAAATAAGCTAATTCCTCATGGTTCAGAAGTCTCATAATCCAGCAAATCGAGAAAACTTCTTATCCAAAAATACTAAGTGGCATCCAACCCTGTTGAAGAATCTTGATTCTTAATATACCTATTGCAAAAAAAATACAATCTTGCTCCCAATCATCCAAACTGATTCTACCTAATTAACGCACCCGACCCTGTACCCAACGTCTTCTGCACCATTTTATTCTTTTTATTAATTTTCTATTCTACTACTAATGACATCATCTTAAGAGGCAAAAATAGGGATCACCACTGTAAAACAAAAATAGGGAATGTATACAACAAGAAAATCAATCATCAACAGATAATCAGCTGTCAATCAAAATTTCCAGTACCCTTCCATCTCCTGCCAAATTTATTTTTTTCATATTATTTATTACTAATTTTTTTTTTTAGATATTTTTTTCATTTATCAATACTTTAGTAGGAATGTCTTGCTAAGATTGCTTATCTAAACTCTTCTAAAATCCTATGCTTAGTTTCATTAAATTTTTACTATAATTTTATTATAATTTCACAGAATTTTATTAGTCTTACCATTTATAATAGGTTTTAATAGGTTTCACTTTTTATCAAGTTTTACTAACTTTTAATTAAGACTTTAATTGCTAATCTGCTTATGAATCAGAGCAGTTTATAATAAAATTTTGGAATGATCATCATATGATAACCTTTGAATACATAGTAATCATTTGATATTAGTTATATAAGAATATTATGTAATAAAAAAAATTTTTTTGACAAATAATATATTGTATCTAGAAATTTAAGTTTTTTTCATTAATAAAACTTTTTATTTTCTTTTTGAGGAATTTTCTATAGAAGAAATAGAGATTTCAGTTTTTGGTTTAAAAATTAGTAATAAAAAAGGCTTCATACAAAGGTTTTAAAAGTTTTTTTAAGTAAATATGCATATATTTTTTTTAAAAATAAAGGTCTATATTATGGCTTTTTAATAATATAAATTTTATTCTTTTTTATTAGATATTACAGAAGTTTATATTGTACAAAAAAATTAAATATTACTGTTTTAATTCATAGACAAATTAATAATTAATATAGTTTTGTCAAATTACTATATTTTATTATTATTAATAGTTAAAGTACCTACTTCAGGATGTATTAAATCCCATTACTAAGGAAATCTAATACATAAAAAGTAGCAAAAGCAAATATATAATAATAATACTTTTTTATGTATAGCAAATCACCTTAGTGTTCCAATCTGCGAATTATCTGTCATCTGTCATCTGTTATCTGAAAAACATGTGATCTGTATGATCTGTCAGCCATCAAGGATAATCTAAATCTATGACAGATAATCCATATCATCTGTCAGATCATCCATCAGATTGAATCATATAGCTAAATTTAGAAAAAATTTTTTCTTAATTAAAAAAAAATTTACTATTTAAAAAAAAATTTTTATGTCACCTCCAACTTGGAATGTAAGTAATAGAAGGGGGGATTTTAACGTATTAAACATTTCTTTCTTTATTTCTTTTTAGATTTCTGGACTTCTTAGGTGACTCAGACTTAAAATGTAAGGAATTAGAGGGAGAAAGATTTTTTTTTAACATTAAAGAAACGTATTAAACATTTCTTTCTTTGTTTTTTTTTAGGTTTCCGGACTTCTTAAACAACCTGGACTTGGAATGTAAGGAATTAGAGAAAGGGGAGATTTTTTTTTAATATTAAAGAAACGTACTAAATATTTCTTTCTTTGTTTTTTTTTAGGTTTCCAGATTTTTTAGATGACCTGAACTTGAAATGTAAGAAATTAGAGGGAGGGAATTTTTTTTAACATTAAAGAAACATACTAAATGTTTCTTTCTTTATTTTTTTTAGGTTTTTGGACTTCTTAGATGACCCAGACTTGGAATATAAGAAATTAGAGGGAGGGGGATTTTTTTTAACATTAAAATTTTATTTTATTTTATTTTATAAAAGCACAAATTTGCTACAGATTAGACAAGTAACAAACATAGTAAAAAACTATCTATAAAATTACTATAAAAAGTAGCTGAGCCCCCTTCTAAAAGATGAACTGTCTATGCCTAAATGAAAAAATTTAGGTAAAACCAATCCATTAATCTATATAAAATTGTGTAACAAGTATAGGGTCGTGTAGTAATAGGGGATGAATTATTAAATCTATATTAAATAAAGAAATAAAAGGATTAAAATTTCTATAAGAAGAATATTGTAAAAAAACAGATCTATTATGTGTCCATGAACCTAAATGTAAAAAATTTGAAGAGGCCCAAATGAGCCATATTGATGTGTCAAATTTTCTGACTGTATTATGAGATGTAGTAGCAATATTGTTGGTCAGTGTCTGTGGGTTTGAGGCAGAATTGAGCTTAAGTGTGTGATGGTGCAGACGTTTAGAACATTGGAAAATGTTAAGAGATTTTTTCCATTTGATACGAGCATCACAATGAGCGAGCCATGTGATTTTTCAGATTTTTTAACATTAAAAGACATTTCTTTCTCTATATTTAAAATAGATTATGGAGTAACATGTTAATATATTAGTTATATGATTTGTATTATATATTTAATTATTGTATTTAATTATTTATTTAATAAAGAATATTATATTATTTAAATGTTGAATAATACATATATTTATTAGAAATAAAAATAGTATCATTATTAATTAAAAAATTTTTTTTTTTAAAAAAAATTTATATTATCCGGATCATTCGACCTCATCTGAGGCAAAACTATAATCTGATCTGTCGACAAAATATCCATCTGACTCATCTGATTTATCTGACGGATGATGGATATCCAAATTTAACACGGATAATCAATGGATTGGAACTCTAAACCAGAATACTTCTAAATGGGCATATGATACTGAGAAAATCAGAAATAAAATAACAGATGTCAAAATGCTCAAATATGGAATTAACAATAATAATAATAAAATGATTCAATACAATAATGCAAGTTTAACAGATTCAAATTTAAATTATTTATTAAATTTGGTAAAGATGAATTTGATTTGGTCCAAAGATTTAGACAAAATCAGTAAAAGCTTATAATTAGTAAGTTGAATTGGTTTTTATTAATTTTATCACAAACTAAAATTATTTACATTATATTAGCAAAAAAATCATAAAAAGAAAAGAAGTCAAAAGGGAAAAGAAAAGCTAATCCAGAAGTAAAAGAAACTATTGTCACTATTTTCAATGTGAAAGTAATATATATTAATCCATAATTAATTCTGATCTTTACGCTATTACAAGAAGTTTTCAAGTTGAATGTTACATGCATTTTTTTTTTGTAACTTTATTTTTTTTTCTTTTTGTTATTTTTATATTGTATAGTTAATTTTATATTATTAAATAGGATTTTTTTTGGTAGTTTTATATAGACATTATTATATGGGTTTTTGTAATTTTATAGGACATTATTATTATATATTATATGGGTTTTTTGTAGAACATTATATTATATTATATTAGACACTTTATATAGAATGAATATTGTTGATAAATAAGTTAAACTAGAACTTTTTAAGAGTTTTTAAGGTGAAATATATGATTTTTTAAACATCAAATATTGATTTTTTTTTTTAAGGTCAAATTATTGGTTTTTAAGGTTAATATATGGTTTTAAAGATTGAATATTGTTTTTTTTAAAAGTTGAATTTGCTTTTTTTAAAGTCTAATAAAGTATGAATGATAGCTAAATTTTCTTTCCAAATTTGTGATAATTGGCAACCTAATTGTGCCAAAAAAATTGACCTTAATTTAATGCAGGTTAGATTACCATTCGACTTATATTTAACCTGCATCACTAAGTTTCTAACAGAATGTCCACTCTATCCATTGTTGGGCCCTCTGTAGGTTGGACATTAATAATGGATGTTCACAGACTGTTAGTTATATGTAATACTGACAGAAAATTTTATTTGATAATATATTTAATAAAAAATTCTTTTTTTTGTTTATATAAGGAATTGAACTAAATATATCTTTAATAATATATCTCACACCCAACAACTAGACTATTTGATTTTTTTAATTATATACTAAATAATTTTATTTATTCAATAAAAATCAAAAAATATATAATTTTTTAAAAAAAGATCTACAAATTACCTNTTATAAAACGAAATNNTCCAATTACTGTTTATAAGCATGATAAACATACCGTCCAATGAATGTGCTTGTCATCTGACAGTAATTGAATACTTTAAATGTCAAATTTACGTTAAATGCTTAACGTAAATTTTACATTTTTGAGTAGCGATAGTCATTGGACCTCTTGAAAATTTAGTGATGTGGTCAAATTTAGGCTGAATTGTCCTATTTCAATTAGTGTCATATTCTGATACCTTATCATTTGACTGGTATGCCCATCCTGAAACTTTGCTTGGATTAATTTTTTAGCAAAAAAATGAAGAGATTCTAGAGATGCTTTAGCAAACAAACAGAAATAAATATTTTTTCAATTGGGATGGAAGTGTTTCGATACATTCTCAATATTACTGCAATAACAAAATATACTTATTTACATATATTTTCTTTACTTTTGTTTTATTGTTTTTTTTTTCTGGTATATATTCTCTTTTTTTTAAAGTCACTTCAATTTGAGTTACATTACAAAATTTACTTAGTGAAATGAGCAAGATCAGCCTATATAATTATTACTCAACCAAAATTTATAATTCAGGCCAAGATTAGAGAAGGAAAATCTGGTTTTTTAAAATTGATTACACGTGACCAATTAAACGTATTTTATATCATGATTATATATCGATTAAACAAACTTATGAAAGAAAAGTGAAATTAGGATTTGATCAAAGAAAAAAAAATTTTCAAACAAAATGCTTTGTATTACGTTTAAGAAAATATCGTAAACATGAAATCTTTATTAATTAATTATCAGTTATGTAATTTATTTTATTTTTAAATTAAATTGTTCACTATTTAATGAGAAATTTAATTATTTTGTATTGAGGATGAAAATAATCTGATATAGGAAGGCAAGTTATTTTTTTTTATATTAATTGGTGTTTGGTGATGATTTGATCTCTGAATGGGCAAAAAAATCATAATATTTAATCGAAACATTGTAAGTGGAGTAAAATTTTCCCTATAATTGAGCGAGATTTGATATACAATAGTTGAAACTATCAAATAAAAGAGTTAATAGAGGGAATTTGTTCAAAAAAACAATAGATAGATTTTAGGTTAATGTTATTATGTATCATGGTTATGTCTCACATCATATAATGATTTTTAGTAACAATATTTTTGCGTAGTAAATATGCTATTTTTAAAGCAAAAAAAAAATAAAGCATTTTTTTCTCGCTTGATCTATTAATCCAGATTTCCATGATGAAATCTTCAAATCACTCCAACGTAAATATTGTTGGGATGTCTTCTGAAATTCTGAAATCATATAAAAAGAAACGTTACTGGTTCTCTTTATAATTTGTATGAGCCTTTATATGTAAACAAATTCAAGCGAACAATGCAAATTGATAAACTTGTCTTTACAGCATCAATAAATTGCAAAATTGGATTTTAACGCTTGGCCAGATGTTCCATTATTCTTGTTCTTTATCAGCACATTGATATGTAGTGAAATCCCTATAATAAACTAGACAAAATTCAACACCTTTTTATTACTGGCAACTAATGACTTTCAAAATATTTAATTTTAATTTTACCTTAAAAATTATGATTCTTTATATATACAGTAGTACTTAATGAATTTATAATAACCTAAATTAAATTATGAAAAGATCTTTGGAAATATTTAAATAGTGGTGAAAAGGATTCAAAGGAACTGTTATTATGCGTAATTAATTAATATTTACAAGATGAATCAAAAAATGATTTAAATCAAACCCTTAATATTTCATATATAAAGACTCTTATTTGACAGTAATACGTTTGTAGACTTTTTAAAATTAATAAAATAAGAGTTAATTAATGCTTATTATATAATCTTTTTATTGATGGAAATACAAAGCTCACATACCAGATACAACTTGATTACTGTTGGAATAAATACCTAATCCAAACGCTTCTTTTCAAACTTGAGGTCTTTAAGTCCCTAATCTGGCTAGGGATATGGTTGAGTTTTAAATTGAAATCTCTAAATATTCTTTTATTTGATAATTAGAAAAATAGACACACTAAATGGGCGTAGTAAAGTTTTCCAATTTAATATAGTTTGTAATTGATTTATAACAAAAAATAAATAAATAAATAAACCTGAATTTATTTTATTTACTTCGTCATGCGTTTTTCGATAGCAGAGAAAATACAATTGTTCAATTTTCTGAGCGATTACACCGGAATTATTAAATAATCAAAATTATCGTTACTATTTCCTGGTGTTATATTTACTTCATCATCAATTTATCAGGCTTAAAAAAAAAGAAAAAAAAAGGAAGGGAAATTCAAACATAAAAATTTTTTACATTTATAAGGATACAATTTTTTATTGTAATTATTATACCTATTATCGGAAACGAAGGAAAGATTAAAAATAAAGAATATTTCGACATTTAGAAATTAAAATTTGTTTTATCGTTATCGTAAAATTATACAATGCTATTTTGTATAACGATTACGTTAAATATTAAATGATAGGCAACGCCAAGAAATATCCCAGAAGTTACTCTGACCAATTTTTTTTTTTTTTTTTTTTTGATATTATCTTTGTAGGATGATAAAGTGCTACATTACATATTATTCGTGTTTTATATTCTGTTTACACAAAAAAACAAATATTCTAAAGATTGTTCTAATTTTATCTATTAGAATTCAAGTTCTACAAAAAGAATAAAACTACGTTAAACTTTAATACCTTTCACAAAACATGATTTAACTATATCCACCATTTAAAGCCGCAGTTACAGAAAACTTTTGATTGTTGATCGTCGCAAAACTCAGCCTCGGTGGCTATGTGGCTATTTGTCATTCCCAATTTTGAAAAAAATAGTGGTTATCACAAGTTGTAGAAACGTGAATTTTCACTTGATAATGTTTCTAAATATTTGCGCATTGTTACATTTAATCATAATGTGGAAAGAAAAGAAATGTTTTAGAGAATTCCGCAGGATCGCGAGAAAATCTCGGAAATGCGGAAAGAAAGTGGCGTTCGAATTCTAAATCCTCACTATTCAAACACGTAATGTAACGTTACGTGTTAACGAAAACTATAAATATTTTATATTAATATAATGAATATCGAATTATTAGAATATTCATTCAAAAAGTTATATAGATAATCTTCTTATATATATGTTATTTTAATACAACTTAATATTTCTCCTAAAAATCATTGATTATATTTACGTAATGATTGGTCTATGCAAATATTACTTTTTTCTTTTTAAAAAAAAATATTTATATTAATTTTTTTACAAACAGAATTTGGAAAACTGGTCTGTAAGTTGCTGATCATAAACATGTATTTGGTAGCGCATTATTTTACCTGCATTAAGTTTCCAATCGAATTAAACAAATCAAACAAATCTCCTTATTAAGTAATAAAAAAAGGAGACTTAATTCAATTCATTAGTTTTTGTGACTTGAATCCGAAAAAAAAGGAATTAATTAATGTATTTCATGCTTATAATGACAAAATTTTGTACTCCGACGATTAATATTTAAACGAGTGGTGTTTGTTAAAAAAAAATTCTTACAAAATTTAATTAATTAAATTTCGTTCGTAGATTAGCAAAAATACTAGCAAAAAAAAAAAATAATAATAATCAGAAAATCATTAAAATCATATCTAAAAAAAAGTACTAAAAAATGACGCTCGAATTCCAGGAAAAATTCAATTCCGAAAAAATATTTATGAAAAAAGATAAAGCTGATGTATCATCGAGCAATAATAAATCTTCCACCATTAAAGATAAATCACGCAATAATGATATATCAATTATAGTAATTGACAAAATCGTTAAAGTTTATCTTCCACATATTATAGATTTATTCTCTACACCAAAAGGAGTTTTACCTAAATCATTAGAAAATGTTCCGCTTCTCTCTCCTTCCATTAATTATTTAACTTATTTCGTACAAGTTGTACAACATTTATTTCTTACAATAATATTTGATTGGACCGCGATTATTACTCATCCAGTGAATTTCTTATTGACCTTTGTGGTTTTCCCTTTATCTGCCGTTATGTTATTTTTCCTTGAAATCATCTTAAAATTCATATCTTGCTTGAATTTAGACTCTAATAAGGATGAAACTTTGTTAAAATCTTGGTCTAAATTAATACCTTTATCTGAATTAAGTAAGTGATGATGATATAAAAATTTTTTAGCCATATGAAAAGCTAATTTATGCATATTTTGTCTCTTGTAGTGAATAATCTTCATTCGGGAATGAAATCTTTGGACCAATTTTCTTTATCGGATGAAATTCAATCTCATCAAGGATTCAATCTAGATCGAGCACAATTCTTATTATTTCTTTCATCTATAATGTACGAGAGAAATGAGAAACAAGTTATTGAGGCTCATCATATGCTTTCCGAAATGAAAAAGGATATTGATTCTGCAAATAATGATGATTTACAAGAAATCGAGAGACTTCTTAAAGAAAGTGAAAAGAGAATATGCGATCAAGTAAGAGAGTTTAATCTTCAGTTCACTTCACTTTCCGAATTGAATACTCTTGGAGGTCCTTATGTTGGGATGTTTTGGTCTGAAGAAAGTAATTTTATAACCATCGCTTGCAAAGGTATATATATATATAAAAATGAATAAAATAAAAAAACTTGTATATATATATATTATTTATTAACGTCCAATTTATTTAATTTTAGGAACAACCCCGACAAATTTTAGCGAATGGTTGACAAATGCTTCTTTCCAACGTATGGATGCAAGGGGTTTTTTGTTTGGAGAGGTTCATCAAGGATTCTACAGTCAGCTTTTCCCTATGAATGAATATGATTCAGCAAGATTAGATAGGATCTGTCCTGCAACAAGAATTATTGAAGCTGTTCGTCGAAAAGGTGAAGAAATTCGAACTCGAAAAATGAAGAATAATAATACAACACATGAAAATACACCCCTCGTAAACATATACGTCACAGGTCATTCTTTAGGTGGAGCATTAGCAAATTTGCTGTACGGACGCTTAATAAAATTTCCTCAATGTTTAGGAGAACATTGTACATTAAGAGATGGAACAACATTTGCAAGTCCATCAATTGGAGATTCTGATTTTGCGGCAGAATTTTCATCATTATGTAATCGATCAATTGAAGAATATAAAACATTGTGGAGAATTGTGTGTGATAATGACATTGTACCACGTGTTCCACCTGGACATCATCATCCAAAATTACGTAGATATACTCAAAAAATCCATATAATGAATTATTTTCATGTTGGTGATGAAGTAAGATTTTATCAGGATGGTAGTCGACCTTCATCTATGCGTGATATTTTTAGTGACAATAAAGAATATTTATTACTTGAAGATGATCTAGAATGGGATGAATGGAAAAGCTTGTTTGGGTTTTATGACCCCTTTGATCATAAGAAACATCAAAAGAAATTACCTTTCGATCCTAAATATGATGGAAAATTAATTCCTATTGAAAGTTTTCTGTTATCTCCTATCCGCAATCATATGTCACATCGTTATCTTGTTGCTTTGGAAAAATCTAGAAAGTTTTTTGACGCTAATAAAGTTGTTAAAGCTGGAGAAAATATGGTGTGAGTTAATGATTTGGAAGAATTTTTCTCTTTTTTTTGTACATATTAATGTCTAGAATATATAATATTATAACATACACAGTATATATTTACATTAGATTTATATCATATATTAATAAATAAAATAGATTACAAGACCAAAATTTAGTTATGCTAAATAACGCCATTAGAACTCGCTAATGCGAATAAAAAAAATGATAAGATTTTAAAATTTTTAGCGCTCATTATTGAGTGCAAAGATTCATCAAAATATTTCTTCAATATTTTGATAAACAGCGCTCATTGATAAAGCACAAAAATGGCTCCTAACTGGTTGCCATTTGCCAAATCAAAAATTTTAAATTGATGTTAATATTAGCTCATCTATTTAAACATTAATTTACAATATTTAATACAGGATAAAAAAAACATTAGGATTTGAGAATCTATTATTTCAGGGAAATTACCCTATCTTGGCCTTAACCCAAACTATCTCTAATCCATAAATCGTAAGTTATTAGAAATTCGCAATTCACGTGATGGACGTGATAAAATTCAAAGCGTAAATATGGAGCATCCTTAACCTAAGGTGGGGGATTTAAACCCTTATCCTAAACTGGGGTGTATTTTATACAGTATGTAATAAGTAGATAATTATTTTTTCGCGGTTTTCAATTTTTTTTTTCGTTCCATTTGCTGCAGATTTTGACCTAGAAGAATATGTCTATTTTCTTTTGTTATATATAATTTATTGTTTTATTTTATTTTTATTTTATTTTTTATGATTTAAATAATTTTTAAATATACTAAATATACTAAATATTTTTACTGAAAACTACTAGGGAAGAAGTATTTAGAATATATTGTTAAATTGTTAAAGAAAGTTCTTTTGTACTCGCAATAGTTTATAGAGAAGCTTACATAGATTTGCTAGCTTATGTTAATAATATAGTATTAGGCTAGACTATCTTTGCTCAAATTATGTTTATTTACATTAAAATTTTAAAATGATAAATAGTATATTCAATAAATTTATGAAATAAAAAAAAAAAAAAAAAATTATTCTAAATAAATGTCCTTTTGCTTACTTTTTTTTAGATAAATATTTATTTTAGGTGAAAAATATCGGAAAAATTTTTTATTTTTAAAATTTAATAGTACGCCCAGGTTTAGGATAAAGGTCGTATGCTCGTAAATATGTACGTGTGATCACCGTGTTAGGATTTTTATTATGACATTTTAATAAAAAGTTAGAAATAAAAAATAAATTACTAACCATGTTCCATAGCCTGCCGAAGCTGTTCCTAAAAGAAGAAATCACTCTGGAGCTATTCCTAAAAAAGTAAAATAAAGTAAAAGAAAATTAATATCATAGTATTTATAATAATTCACAGCATTCATAACATTATATATACCATTGTGCATGTAAAAAGTAAAATACATCTTTTTTTCCAATTTTGTAATATAGAAATTAAAATCGTTTGTTTATTTGCAATTCATGTATTTACAGTATAATTAATCGATCCTATCTATTTCCATAGAGTCATTAACTAAATCCAACTTGAGATTTTCCAAAGTATATCATTTTTCTCTTATAAAATGCTGCAACTTTGAACATGCTAAAGATCCATCACATCTGTAAAGAAAATAAAATCACTATCCTATAAGTTAGTAATTTGATGACAATATCTTTGAGAGATACTACAAAAAAAAAGAGAAAATTTAAAAATTGTAATCTCTCAATTTAAAAAAAAATCTAAAAATAACAAAAATAAAACTACTGGAGAACAAAAATATCACAAGCAAATAAAATGGAATATTAGAAGTGAGCAGTCCTGCACTTGTCACTCACTGTTCACAGATTTATTCTTCATTGCCTTGCTAAGGAGCAGTAGATACCAAATTTTGAAGTCCAGCCCGTTCCAGAATTTAATATACTTAATATATAAACGTATATGCCGGCCCGGACTGACCCGCATTAAAAAAATTGTTCCATGTTTAATTTAAACATAATAATTTTTTAAGAATTTTATGGAAATTTTTTTATATCTATATAATTAAATAGTGATACAGTAGTCAAATTTAATATACCGTAATTTGTATTAATGTATGGTACTTTTATATGAAAATAAATTGGAAATTGCCTGGCGGCCTGGGTGATTGTCGGTCTTTGATCACGTGGCAGATTTAATATTTTTGATGGCCGCATGATCGCGTCATGTTTATTTGTATATCGAATCTCGTTTTCAGTATAGGTTCGTTTCCTTCTTTCGGTCTCAAGGTATTTTTCTTTTTTTCTTTTATTTTTATTTCTAACTTATATTCTTACACTTTATTTCTTACTAACTCTATTTCATTATTTTTAGGTCCTTTAGTCTGCAATTAAGGTTTAGTTGTTTTTCACTTTACGTTTCGTTTCTTACTCATTTTTTTCTTTTTTTTTTATTTTTTTTCATTGTTTCTGTTTCATATTTCATTTTTCACTAATTTTATTTTGCTTTTTTTAGATCTTTTAGTTCTTTCGGTTCTACAATTAATAAAGGTATGTTTTTTATTTTTACTTGGTTTCCTATCATTATCTACCCAACCTCCTATCATCATTTTTTTATTTTTTGTCTCTCATCATTTTTCACCTCCTATTACTTCTCATTATTCCATCCTTTTCGTCTCTCATCATTTTCTATTACATCTTTTCATTTTCCATTATCTCTTTTTTTCTCCTATTTACTTCCCATCACTCCTTTTCGTCTCCCATCACTTCCCATTACTCCTTTTTACTCCCTTTCATCTACTATTACTTTCCATTACTCCATTATTATTTTATTTTTTTCCTTCTTGATCATTGTAATTTACTTATCTTTTTTATTTATTGTTATTGTTTCTTTTATTTGTATCACTTCATTAAAATAAATAAAAACGTAAATGTGTGACTTTTAAATTTTAATATTTACAAAAAAAAATTTCATAGATTAAGATTTCAAGTTTAGCCGATCAAAAAAATTAGCCAAGTTAAAAAAATCAGCCTATACATCATGTGACATATTAGGCGACAATCACCCAGGCGACGTTTAGCAACAAAATAAATTATTTAGCTAATATATTTAAATTATAAATTATATACATTATTGTTTATATTAACTTTTGTTAAATTAAAAATTAAAAATTAATACTCGTGAGTTATAAATTTTATTTTGAAGAAGGAAGGATTATGAGAAAGTGGTTAAAGTCTTTTCAGCTGATTAAATAATTTTCATCAACCGATTAAAAAAAATCATCCGACCAAAAAAAATCATCTGATCAAAAAACAGCTGATCACACATTACGTCTCATATTTTAAACAGCTATATATATATTTATAAGTTCACCAATATTTTAGTAGATTCTTAAGGTTATTTATGTATTGGCATTTGGCAAACAAATTGCATACTTCGAAATTTATGGATTTAGTACGAAAATTTTTATTAATGACAATGAACAATCTCGTAGAATATGAATAACTAACGTCACTGGTCATTCATTCAGAGGTGAGGAATTAGGATTATTATTCAAAAATAATTCTTATAAGAGGCTCAATTTTAATTAAATTAATTAAAGCAGAAATTAATTTATTTAGGTATCATTTCACCATGACAATTACTATCCTAGGATATGATGGATATAATTATTAATATTTATATGAATTTCTGAATTGACCCAAAATATATTTACTTCTGGCGTTGATTACAAATGCAAAAAATATACAGTGTCATCTTATAAATTAAGTTTTAATTCAGACTGAAATTTTATAATGATATACTCGCATGTCCATCTTTTGAAGGCGTTGAAGATTTAAAATGTTTAGTAGTAACACTGGATTCATCTCTGAGACAAAAAAAAAAGATAAATGATGGTTTTTTATTTTAATAAACAGTTCAAAGGTAACCTGTTTACTGAATTTAAAGGCGAATCTCCAATATTAAAAAAAAATTCGAAAAAATACGAAACAAAGTTAATTTCCGTGGAATTAAATAAAAAGAATGCGAAACTGGAAATTAATTTTATTTACTCGGTCTAATAAATTTTTTTTTTTTTTTTTTGCAAAAATTTCCACGAAGAAATGGAGCATTGGCAAAAAAAGTCCTGCATAACATTCATAAAAGCAAAACATCAGCTTATGCATAATTGGCAAGGTATAGGTTACAACGAGGTTCAAAAGATGATCACAATGATTAATGGTTAGAAACTTCTATCAGGTGATATCACTATTTCTAAATAAAATTGTCAGGAATAACCATGTCAAACTTTATTAGATAAAAAAAATATTTTATTTAAAAAATAAAACCTTAAAAAAACGATTTACCAAATAATGGTCAATCTAATCATAAATAAATCTTATGTGTCATCAAAAAATTATGAACAAAGAACACGCAGTAATAATAATAACAAGAGAATTAGGAGGAAACTCCAAAGCATTGTAAAGAAACAGTAAAGATGAAATAAAAAGATAATTTTTACATACTATTTTTCAAATTTCACTTTAGAAAATTTACAAAAATAAGCAATTGTTACAACCCAAAATTGCAATAATTTCAATAAATTCTAAAAAATTGGTAAAATAATAAATGATACTAGTAAAAGAAAAATTATTTCCTTCCCAATAAACATTTTTGAAAAAAAATTTTTTTTTTTTTTTTTGTTTGTTTGTTGATTGCTATCATAAAAAGAGATTTCTCGAGTATTTTAAAACCATTTCGTTTCTGCGTTGGTTTCTTCTTAATAGAAAAAATGATTTTAAAATTTATTAAAACTTAATTGACACGCAGAACAAATTCAAAAATATCGAATTAGTTCAGAAAGGATTTTTTTTCGGTTTTTTTTTCATTTTTTTTTTTGTTTTTTTTTTTTTATATCTTTAACCAAAGAATTGTCAGTGTTTTATATAAAAATCTATTATACTAGAAGTTTTGTCTTTACTGTATTATTAATCAATCACTATTCGAAATAACAGATTATCTTCATTGTAATTATGCTTAATATCTATTGCATTAATTTTATTGCCGAATGTTAAATTAACCAATGGATTTGGAATCCTATATAAACGAACTGTATTTTGTTGATTATCGATTCTTTTTAATACGTGCAGCAAAAACCGCCGACTTTCTTATTAATTTATTGATTAGATGGACAATAAAAAAAACCGTTTCATGTATTATTATGTCATGTGTTGTTGTTTATCTAAAGACAATGTAATAACGTACGATTTTCTTTCGGAATTACTCCGAAAATTTTTAATTTCATGTGTTTTTTTTTAATATATAGGAATATTTTAATCTTCATATGAAATTTATGACAAATGAATGAGATTTTTAAACTTCTTTTGTTTATATTAATTTTATAAAAAAAGTTCAATGAGACAATCTATGATCAGATTTGTATTTCAAAAAACGGTTCCGATTAGATAATCGAAAAAAATGGGGAATTTTATCATCGGTTTGAGTTATAATTTATTTCCCAAATAAAATAATTAATTTAACCCCAAATTAAACGATAATTCGGACCGTCACTATAAATTTTGACCAGAGTTAACAAACTTTAACGCGGTGTGACAAATTCATTCCATTGTTAAAAAAAATTGTCTAATAATTCTATTTATTTTTTAATTTGTCCCTTTTTACTGTAATACTTTAAACTAAAATTTGAATAATGCGAAGAAATTTTTTTTACAAAATAACTTCTAATAATGTGTAACGGACGCCCGCCTCATAAACATATACAGTAGTATGTATGAAATATATTAACGAAAATGCCAAGTCTGACAAATTTTGTTACATAAACAAAATAATACAAGGACAACGGCGTTTTGTACACTTGAAACAATGGAATTATCGAATACAGACTGAGAACATTCGAAATCCTTAATCTTAATTTAGAACGAAACGGTAAAATTACAAAGATGGATTTTAAGTTTGTGGAATATGTAGCAATAAAAAAAATTGCATATAAAACCAGTTTTTTTTTTTTGCATAAAACTGGAATTCCCACGATTTTATATTTATACTAGCTTATTTTAAGCAAGTTAATAATTATATATATATATATTTTATACAAGAAAATAAAAATTCAAAGGTCATTGAAAGTTAAAGGTTGGTCTTAATTTAGTTCATAATTTAGCATTAAATTAGAAAAATACTAATTTATTAATGAGTAGAGTGAAAAATTTGGTAAAAAGAAATTAATTGAGATTATTATTCTTTTAACACAAAGATGTGTGACAAGTTTATTTAGATGACTTCTAAATACATATAGTACATTAATTAAAAATCCAAAACCTAACATTGAAATTTGAAACAACTTCCCCTTAAAGATCTTTCTAAATAATGCAAATCAACCTTACCACATATGTTTCTCTTTCATTACACCAAGTATAACGCCGTACACGAAATTTTTAAAGCATAGGGTCACGTGATGTGGTTAAAACATCTGATGCGAGGAAACCTGTCCAATTTCCATTAGGTATCTAAGACATTTCCAGAAAAAAATGGAAACTTCATTAATACTAGTGTAAACTATATTGAAACTATAACACTTCGACCTTTGATATATTGCTGCTATTAAGCACCCCTCCTTTTTCGAGTATAATGCTGGCTAAAGGCATCATAATACCGGTCAAAATTAGATAATGCAGGCCAAGAGTGTTTAATAACAGCGATATACAAACATACAGTATATCTAATTTCGAAGTAACAATTTTTTAATACAAGGGAATCCCCCATTCCCTGTTTTTAACTAAAAAAGAATCTAATACAAGGGAATCACCCATTCCCTGTTTTTAACTAAAAAAAGAAGTCTAATACAAGGGAATCACCCATCCCTTGTTTATTTAAGCAAAATAAATTAAGAAAAAAAAAGAAAATTAAATAAAAAAGTAAAGTTAATATGTTTAATAGGCTGCAGTGCTACACCTCGCCTCTTTTTAACTTTTCTAGGTTCCGAATTTTTTTTGCCAGAAATACGTGAATTAAATTATGTAATGGATAATGGAATATTCTATTGTTTTTTTTTGCTGCAACCATTAATAATATAGATAATATCTAATATCATAAAGAATTGTCGATCTATTTTAATTATTAATATGCATTATCATTCACAATCGATTTCTAAACATTTTTTCTTTTTTTTTTCATATGCATGATTTATTTATGATAAATAAATCCCAAATAAGGGTTCTATTCATTTAGACCATTAACAATGGGCATGGCGATCATTAATAAATAATTACCATATAATTCTTTACTTCTATACATATAAAAAAAAGTGCTACAGCAATAATGAATTTCAAAGATGGTGACAACGATAAAATATTCTTTTATGTTAGATTGTTAATGAAATTATATCCACAATAATTTATA
Organism: Glomus cerebriforme; assembly: GCA_003550305.1. Taxonomy (NCBI): domain Eukaryota; kingdom Fungi; phylum Glomeromycota; class Glomeromycetes; order Glomerales; family Glomeraceae; genus Glomus; species Glomus cerebriforme. The sequence continues at coordinate 25,568 of QKYT01000264.1, forward strand.
AAATAACTAACTCAATAATAATATTGAATAATTTGAATTTATTTAATCATAAAGAATGTATCAAATATATCAAGAAATGACCGAAAATGATAAAAATAATATTTTATAAAATAATAACTAATAAATAATTAATTTTCATCATCGGTACTATATCCAGAATCTTTAGAAGAAATACTNNATNCCGAATTATTTTCGTTATTGTAATTTTGAGTTGTAAAAATTACTAATTTTTGCAAATTTTCTAACGTGAATTTCGATAAGTCATATTCCAATTCGCAAGGAACATTATTTAAAGTAAATTTTGCGTTGAATACGGAATATTTATTTTCCATTTTTGGAATATTTTCATAAAAATTGGTAACAATTTCTTCTATTTTACTTACTTTATTAGAAAAAAGCTTAATGCAATCGTTTGTTTCTTTACAATCGGAACAAATTTTTGGAGGTTTTTTCCTGATTCTCATGTTATTATTGCTTAAATTGATTTTTTGAACGTATGGAGTATTTTTTGATGACATTGTGACAAAAATTAATTTTGTATTTTAAAGCTTATTATTATTACTGCGAGAGAAAATCATAGAGCGATCTAAAGATCGATTAAAAGTTTTATTTTTTTCATATATACAGAAATATTCTGTGGAAATATTTTTTACGTGAGTGTGACCTTTATATATTGGGGTCTATGCTTTGATTTCGGAGATTACCATTCGGCTTCAGCCCCATTTCCCCAATCTTTCCCTATTTTTTTTGAAATTCGAATAATTAAAAATATTCTTATTTGGTATTTTTCAATACTGTACGATATAATTAGTTAATTATTTATGGAATAAGTTATATATATAAAAATCGGTATTCACCATTGCCCTTCTTACCTTTTAAAGAAGACAACTACAAAGATTCTATCTGCGTTATGATTCATGTATATATATAAAAGATGAAATGTCGTACTATAAAGATACAGTACTTCTGGAAATACTATTAAAAAATTTGATATATTTATATACGTATTATACGTATTATATAACAGGTTGATAAACTTTTATAAAGTAATATCGTGGTGTGAATGTGTGATATTTGTATGAACAGCCAATTTTTTAGTATGACCAAACATTAATTTTTCCGATTACTTATTTTACTAACCCTATTAAGTTACTTGTTAATTTTTTCGACTTTATTATTTTTTCCTTATTTATTTCGAATGGGACATTTCACAACATTTAATATCGACAAAGATATACAAATATGAATTCCTTATAACTCGAAAATAGAAAACAGATTAGATTAAAGTTATTTTTAAACGTGTCTAGAACGTGGTTGCATTCAAACTTCTCGATATTGTTTATATATAGTCGTTAAACATATTCTAATAGAAGGAAAAAAGAGATTTCTCGGATTTATAAATTAATTTGATGTCCAAAAATTATTTTTAAGTTATTAGCTTCCTAAATCAACTATAAAGACTTCCATTTAAATCATTGCCCCACAAATCCGCAAATGTTATGATATGCACATGCATCGTATGTATGTAATTAACATGTCAATAAGATTGATTAATTACGCAAATGTAATTTTACTGTAAGATTGATTAAAATATTAAATTACGCAAATGTAATTTTAAGATTATTTATACCATTTTAAAAACCCAAAAAATTGTCAAAAGAAATAAAAACGTAAAATACTTGTATCTCAAAAAGAGGATCTTATCTTAATTGGTGTGATCGACCATAAAGCCGGAAAAAAAAAATCGATTTTATTTTTCACATCCATAAAACACCACCATCGGGTGTAAAGATTTAGGCTTATAGTCAGCTTAAAGTTTGAAGTTAACCGAATTAGAAAATAAATTAAATATTATTTGATTGTGAGACAAATTTGTAATTTGTATTTATATTATATTTATAGGAAAACATTTCTGAAACTTGATTTCGAATAATACTAAAGAATGTTCTTTTTTGCCATTTTTATATTTATTATCTTCAGATCTCAGCCATTTATGATTTTTTCTTTATTCTTTTTCCCATTTAAGTTAAAGACGATATGAAACACATTTCTTTGTTTATTTGAAAAGTCGTTATCTCTAATTATTATAAAAAATACGTATATATAATGGTTATTTTTTTTTTTTTGTGTTTTTCTTAATATTTTGATACAAAAAAACTTCTCTAAATTTCATTTGAAATTTAGCTAATAGATCTACCTATTAATTACGCGTTAATCAATTAATAATATACGGAAATTAAATGAAACAACTGTTTTAGGATCATAGGGCTAATTTGTTTCATAATTACAAATCATTGTATTATAAATAGAATAGCTTTAAAGAAAAAAAATGCAATTTTACTGTGAATATTTCGTAATCTTTTTTATTATTATTATTATTATTTAAAAGCCTACACTTTTATATCATACATTTTGATGATCTCACGCTCTATGAATCAATTTTCATAAATAATTCATATGTTTGTTTAGATAATTTCGCCAATCGATTACAAATTTACCGATTTTGACCCGATATAGATATAAAAAACGCAATGATATTTCCCCTTTTTTTTCACATAAAATAAAATACATCGAAAGAGTGACAAAAAAAATCGCAAATCATAATGATATGACTCAATCACTTCCAAATCGATTATTATTGTTGCTTTTCAACCCTAACAAATTAATACACAATTATGTAAAATGTTGCTTCAGAAAAAACAAAATTTTTTTTTTGTATTCACAATTGAACGAAATTTTATTTTGCCTTAAAACTTAGCTGTCTCTTTTAAAAAAGGGTTGCGCATTAATATCATTTAATATCATATAAACAGTAATTGGACGATGTCGTTTTATAAAAGGTATCTTTGATCTTTTTTTTTAAAAAAAAATTATATATATATATTGTTTTTTCTATTGGTTAAATAATTAAAGACATATCTGGTTCGATTCCTTATACTGTATAAACAAAAAAAAAAAAAAAGGGAATTTTTTATTTATTTATTAATCAAATAAAATAAAATTTTCCGTCAGTATTACGTATAACTAACGAACGGTCTGTGGACGTCCATTACTAACGTCCAACCTGCGGAGTCCATTGATGGTTATCGGACCTCTTGAAACTTAGTGATGATTAAGTTAAATAATGTTTATATATTTTATTATGCAAAAGGGCAATATAGAATGTTAATGAATGTTAATATGTTAAGAAATCTGGAGCCTGTGAATTGCAGTTAGTTGCTTTCGACGATTACGCGGCATGCATATGCCATTGGGGTGCACTATCAAATAATTAAATCAAAACTACGTATGGTTTTGGGGATTTTTTTTCATATTAAGCTATTTTATACTATATTGTTAAATTATTTTATAATAAATTTCATAATAAAATCGTCATATCATTTTTTAATAACTCTGAATTCTTCTTGACATGATTGTCATTAAAAACATTTCAAATAACTGTCTTTTCATAAAATAGCTCGCTTTTTTTTTTAAAAAAAAAAAAATCCATTAACACTGTGAAAATAATAAAATAAAACCTTCAACTGGAAAAAAATATTTTTTTTAAAGATTTCGGATATTTTAACGGTAAAATGCCTCGAATTTCAAAACAAAGACTGCCACTTAGGTAAGCTCGTGATATACAAGCTAAAAAAGTTAGAGGCGAAGAAGAATAACAAAAAAGAAAAATTATAGATAAGATGGATGAACTAAATCTTGACAATACTTTAGAACTAATAATAAAACTGCCAGAATCAAGCAAAGAACGAATTAATTTAACTACTACAACAACTATCTGAAGGAGCAGCACCCGCAGCAAATCATCTATTACAACTCAAATTTTTTAATAATTTATTGAGTATGTAAAAAAAATGCTACCAATATTTAAAATTTAAAATAAAATCATCACAAATTTCGAAAAAAAAACGCCGGAATACAGTAGTATTTATTATTTTATAAATCAAAACTATATCGGAATTACAAAAAAAATTCCAATGATAAATTTTTACCATACATAATTTTGATTTAATTAGTTGACAGCGCACCTCAATATGCCATGTCAGGGGTGTTTCCTCTTTACAAGGATTCTCTGGTATCTATATTCTGACTCTAGATACTAACCTGCTATATAGTACGGAATATGGACCATCGTGCCGAACAACTTCAGTTACTATGCATATATAATAAAGGTAAATGATATCAGGTTTTAAAAATTTCCTAAAGAAATAAAGAGCTTGTTTCTCGATGATGGTGTTTTAGATGTTTCCTTATATCTCATAGGTCTGGATTTTTCTGGTCATTTATAGCAAACACAAGAAACTTTAACACTATATTTATACTCCTATTCATATTTTGGATACCAATTTTAGACTTCTGCTTATTTGTCTTTTATAAGTTTGAGTGGATTTTATTTCTTTTAATTCATTAAATCATAAATAATTTAATTTAATTTTATTTTCTTTAGTAAACTTAAGTTCAAAATAATAAAATAATTTATTTTTTATTTATTTGCTATTTCTTTTAGAAATTTAGAAAGATGGTAGGATTGAGTCATTAACTTCTGTTATTGAACTTGTTGATGAAAATTTAGTAAAGCTACCCTCTATGTACTGATGATACTTGTACTTTATATTAAAATAGAAGCTACTTCGCGATCTGATATAGATCAATGGAAGTAATAAATCCGGTATTTAAATGTTGGTTTTCTTTTTAAATGTTTAAATCAAACTTGAAATGAAGAAAATTTAATTATTATAGCCTTTTTATAATATATGAAAAAAATACTATGTATATAAATCAGGTTTGAGAGATTATACAAAAAGGATTATTTAATGTTGTACCAAATAATTAACCATTGGTCATATGAAATTTACCATTTTTTTCCAAAAATGTAATACAAAAAAAAAAAAAAAAAGAAAAAAAATACACGTAATAATTATGCCGCAGCATTATATTCTTATCATTTGGTTTTGAACATTATTTATTTGTCAATTTTTGTTGACTTACAGGGTGAATTTTTCTGGTTTTGTCTAGTTGGATTCATTTCGAGTTCTTTTTTGTCATTTTATTTTCTTATTGCAAATGTTATTACTTCTTAAACAGTACAATACACATTGATAAGTCAACTTATTTCACTTAATATCAGGTATTGTAAAATTTATTAATATCGTGACTTGGATAATACATTTGGCAAATGTGCCGATATTAATTTTAATTCATACATAATGGTAATTTGTATCATATAGAATGAATCTTAAAGTCTTAAAATAAATTACTTATATTGATAGAACGCGATCAAAAAAAGCATATTGTAGAAAGAAAGCTATAAATCTAGAATATAATCATTAAAATTGTGTTTGTGATAAATTATCAAAAAAAAAAAAAAAATCTTAAATATGGCATAATTTGACTGTTTCGAAAATTTTATAAAAAAAAAAAATAATTGAAACGAATGATAAATTTTCTTAAGTAAAATTTTATTAAACAATGAATTTATTTAAGGAAACGACAAAGATCCTAATCCAGCGGGTAGCATCAAAGACTCGTTCTCATGAAAATTTATTCCATTAAAAAAATTATTCTCGTAAGAATTATTTGTACTTTGTAATATATTTATTTGAATAATTCGGTTAATGGTATTAGAATTATTAATTAAACGAATTCGTGAACCGCGATTTATAAACCGTAGCATCCTGAGCATCTTGCGCGTCCCATGTATTCTTCGTTCAAATAACATCGGATTGAAGTTTTTTTTTTAAAAAAAAAATTACTTATATATTTTTTACTGCGAATGAAATACAATGTGAATATTAGATGACGGTATGCCTTTAATGGATTTATACGGTTTAATATGTAATGAATATTTTTAAAAATTTTAACGAAAGGAATTTCAGAGTCTTTTATAAGAAAATTTTGCAAAAATATATACATATATTAAAGTTTAATCGGAAACTTTAAATTAAAAACATTCTCTATTTTTTTGACAACATTGTGACAAAAATGATTATTTTATTCACGGAGATTGTCATTTGCCCCATTTCCCCAATAAATCAAGCGTTAATTAATATTTTCCTTTTTTTTTTGAAATTTCGGAATTTTTATTTGTTATTTTTCAATATAAAATATAATTAGTTAATTATTTATGGAATAAGTTATATATATAAAAATTGTTATTCACCATACCGTTTAAAGAAAACAACTACAAAGATTCTATCTGCGTTATGATTCATGTATGTATATAAAAGATGAAATGTCGTGCTATAAAGATACAGTACTTTTGGAAATACTATTAAAAATCAACCAGAAATACTTATTTGATATATTTATATACGTATTATACGTATTATATCAGTTTTAACAGGTTGATAAATATTAGTTATTTGATAGGGATGTTAGAATATCACCGAACTGCGAAGCAGTTCGGATGATATTTTAACACCCCTATCAAATAACTGTATTATTCTGCAGCTACCCATGATCATGCTGATCATGCTTAAACTATTTTCTGGCTTTTCATGACGCGCCCTTTTACTTTTTTCTTTATTCCTTTTTACTTATATTCATATAAAATGCCACAAACAAGTTCAAGAAAGAATGTATAATTTACTTTAAATAGATTTTGCAATTGTAGTTTATTTATAGCTTAATAAAAAAATATCACGGTAAAAGAAGCATGATCCTATTTGGTTGTAGGATAAACTTTTATATTGTAATGTCGTGGTGTGAATTGTGATATTTGTATGAACACCTAATTTCTTAGTATGACCAAACATTAATTTTTCCGCATTACTTGATTGTTTTTTCCTTATTTATTTCGTTAGACATTTCACAGATATGAATTCCTTATAATCAAAAAAAGAATCCTAGTATAGTTGGAAATTGATGATCGGCAAAAAAAATTAAATTTTGAAGTTAGCCGAATTAGAAAATAAATTAAATATTATTTGATTATGTGTGACAAATTTGTAATTACTGTATTTTGATTGTGTATATATATTTATAAGAAAACATTTCTGAAACTTGATTTCGAAAAATACTAAAGAATGTTCTTTTTTGCCGTTTTTATATTTAGATCTCAGCCATTTATTCTATAAGTAATTGTTCTTTATTCTCTTTCCAATTCGGTATGAAACACATTTCTTTGTTTATTTGAAAAGGAAAAATACGTATATAACGTATATAACGGCTATTTTTTTTTTTTTTGTTGTCTTTTTTTTATATTTTGATACACAAAAGCTTCTCTAAATTTTCGCGCAGTAAGCTAACCTACCTATTATAATTGACGCATTAATCAATTAATAATATACGGAAATTAAATGAAACAACTGTTTTGGGATATTCAATGGTAAATGTATCATAGGTTAATTCCCTTGTTTCATAATTACAAATCATTGTAATATAAACAGAATAACTTTAAAGAAATCGATTGGCTAATGAATTACAAATTTACTCGGACATAATATCGGACCGATAAATATAGATGATCACCCTTTTTTCACATAAAATAAAATACATCGAAAGAGTGAGTAATGATTGATCTGAAAAACATTCGTTTTAGATATCTGTCACAATGATATCGATTTCTGATCCCATTTGTCAAATACAAAGCTGAATTTTCTCGTGGAGTTTTTAACTTTTTTCTTCCTTTATCTTCCCCAGCATCAATTCATAGTCATGTGACAGTGAAAAATAATTGCCACCGATGTCACGCCCAGAAAATTACTATTTATCCTATTTATCTGAATGAAAAAATATTTGTCATACCTATTTATCACAGATACACCACATGCTTTCACTTGTGAATATTTAGTTAGTAAATAACACGCGACTGTGTTTTTAATAGTGATGAGATGTTGAATAAATTTAAAAATTTACTTATAGCTTTATAACTTTTATTTTCCAATCACTCCCAAATCGATTATTAATTTTCAACCATACAGTAACAAATTAATACACAATAATGTAAAATGTTGTTTCAGAAAAAATAAATATTTTTTGAAGATATTCTGCATTCACAATTGAACGAAATTTTATTTCGTCTTAAAACTTAGCTGTTTCTTTTAAAAGAGTTGCATATTAATGTCATTTAATATCATTTAAGTCGTATATATTTGTATTTATCAGTTTAAAATATCATTAAGTTTGTTGACTTACAGTATGAAAAATTTCAAATAATAATGTTTATATATTTTAGATATTATGCAAGTTTATAGGAAACCATGTAAAAATGAAATGAGCGATATTAGATGTTATCTACTATTTTAAGGACAATATATAATGTTAATGTATTAAGTAATCTGGAGCCTGTGAATCGCAGTTAGTTGTTATGCGGCATATGCCATGTGGTGTTTTCCCCTTTACAAGGATTCTCTCTGGTCATCAAGAAGATAGATAAATCATGTGATTATTTTCGAAGATTTATCAAATATGGATAATACCTGATGATTTACACCTGAAAAAAAATGCAGTGTTTTGCTGTTTTATAATGAATACAGTAATCTCTGATTTTGAAGAATTTCATTAAAAAAATCATTTCTTTATTTTTAAAGTTTTGCTATAAATGTTTAATAAATAGAAAATATAATACAAACTGCAAAAAAAAAAAAATTAAATAGCATAGTAGTTAGATCGCGAGATATGATATATTAATAATACAATTCAGGTATTATGGTAAGTAAAAAAAAAATAATAATAATAAATGCTAAATCTCACCGGCGGTGATTGTCACCGCTTAATTCTGGCCAAACATGATAATTTCGGCCAGAGTTAAGATACTTGAAAAAAAAATTTTATAGTTTAAAAAATTTAAATCATATGTATGTTAAATAAATATGTTCGCATCAAATTTTGAAAATATTTTAATTAAAAATTTTTACTTAAAATGTAAAATTCAAATTTTCATGTTTTCTTAAAACTATCTAAACAACAGTTCTTCTAACCTTAGAAAAACTTTAATTATTCACAAATTTACACATATTAATAAATATATTAGTCGAAAATTCGAATTTCATGTGCTCCTTTTTAATAAATTCAATTTCAAATAAATTGCGATTTTTAATTGTTTTTTTTTTTTTGTGGTATTTAATGATTTGCAACAGAGTTTTAATTTTAAAATGCAATATCTTAGAATTTTTTAATTAAATTTTGATTTATAAAAAAAAATAATTAATTTTGGCCAAAATTTTAATTTCATTCGAGTCTAACCTTGGCTATAATTAATTGGAAATTTTGGCCAGAATTAAGAAATTATGAAAATCCGGCCCGGACCGGCCTCTAATTCTGAAGAAACCATATGGACCATCGTGCCGAAGCAACTTTTAAAAATTTCTAAATAGAGAGCTTATTTCTGATGATGATGTTTTTAGATGTTCCTTGTATGAGTTGTATCTCATAGGTCCGGATTTTCCCGTGACGTCATTTATAGCAAATACTAAGCAATTCTGCTTATTTGTCTTTTATAAGGTTGAATTGATTTTATTTCTTTTAATCCATTAATAATTTAGTTTAGGAAACTTAGGTTCAAATTAATAAACTCAAACAATTCGTTTAGAAATTTTTTTTTTTTTTTTATTTACTATTTCTTTTAGGAAATATGAATTTAAAAGTATAAATTCAAAATGAATCTGTTTTAATTAAAGATGGTAGAGTTGAGATATTTAAGATATTAACTTCTGTGATTATTACGATTTTGATTTTATGATTTTATTCGATAAATTTTATCAACCTGTCGAATTAGTAATGCATTATTATTTTTGGCTTTGGAAATTATTGCATTATTAAAAAAAAGTGATAAAGACAAACAGATAAAACAAGTATCCAATCTGAAAATATTTCTAATATCAAAATAAGATTTATGAAAATTCATCTTGATGATAGCCTCAGCATTTTTAAAATATGCCTTTAAGTCTCAATAACATAAATTTATTATCTGTACTGATAAATGAAGATATATATAACAAATAAATAAATTATCAAATAAGTATATGCGGATGCGTAGCAAATTATAAAGGCAAGTTTATCAGTTTGAATTGTTCGCTTGAATTTGTTCCATATAAAGTCTCATACAAAAAATAAAGGGAATCAATAACATTTTCTTTTATATGTTTCAGAATTCCAGCAAACATCCTAGGAATCCCCCTGACAATCCACTTTTTCGAATATGTTGTACTGAAAGTATCTAGAAAAAAATGCTTTATTTATTTACTACAAAAAAATATTGTTATTAAAAATAATTATATGAATGGTGACATTAACTTAAAATCTATCTATTGTTTTTTGAATGAATTTCCTCTATTATCCTATTAGCTTTTTTATTTGATGGTTTCAACTATTATATCAAAATCTTGCTCGATTACAAGGAAAAAATTTATCCCACTCACAATGAATAAATGTTCTTGTTAAATATTATGATTTTTTTTTACCCATTCGAAGATCAACTAATCGCCAAACACCGAGTTCCGTTTTCGTTTACTTGTTTCGTATGAAATGGGTTATATTTAATATAAAAATAACTTACCTACCTATATCGGATTATTTTAATACAAAATAACTAAATTTCTCATTTAAATCGTGAATAATTTAATTTAAAAATAAAACAGATCATATAACTGATAATTAATTAATAAAGACCTCACGGTTACGATTTTTTTTAAACGTAATACAAAGCATTCCCTATAAAAAAATTTTCCAGAAAAATGATCATTTATTATAGGGATTTAGTTCAAAGAAAAGAAAAGAAAAAAAAATTTTCTTACTTGGTCAAATCCTAATTTCACTTTTCTTTCACAAGTTTGTTTAATCGATATATATAAATAATCGTGAATTTAATTAACAAAAATTTCGTGATCGAAAAATATTTGTCAAAATGTCAATTACGTTTAATTAGTCACGTGTGATCAATTTTAAAAAAAAACGGATTTTCCTCTCTAACATCTAAAATATGATATTCATGTAAAAATTGATCCACCAACAGGTTGAAAACACTCAATCCTTGGAGAATTATTTTAGATTCCGGAGTACGAACGAAAATTAATGCATTAAGTTTAAACTTTTGTTTAGAAATACTATAGTAAGGAAGACATGCAGAATATTAATTTAATTAATATTAATTAGGGAACGGTGAACCATTATTGAGTCCGGAATAAGAGGGTTTTGATTATTGAACACATGATAAATAGGTGCTTACTTTATTGAGATCATTGCATAATAGGAACCAATAATCTATCAACTCAAAAATTGAGCGGGCGGACAAACGTACACCGGGCCTAGAAATATATAGTCCTACGCTAACGCTCTGGACTAATAAATTTAATTGAATCGATATTGATATTTACTGCATAATTTATACTAGTAAATTCGGTTACATAAAATAGTTTAGAATTTGTTTTAATAGGATCTACTCACCAATAAATTTTTTAGACCATTTATAAAGAAGATATGAACATGAAAGCTCATAAAATGTATAGTTGCATTGGTTAAAAGCATGATACTTTATGACTAATATGAAAATTTAATTATTCGTACATTAAAATATATGATGTGTATTTTGTAGGATTATTAGGACCCCAAAATATGCATACAGAGGTCAGGTCCAACCAAAAAAATTTTACTATTAGCTGTACGCATTTTTTCAGGGCCGGAATTACGGTAATGTCAGGCAGTTACTAAAATAAGGGTACGTCTAAAGCGGAGCAGAATCACGTGATTTTCGTGAAATTTTTGGCCGGAATTATGGCATTAAGAAATTATGCATGTGACAAATAACAGGTAATAAATAGGATTTCACCGAAAAATTCTGTCCCTAGAATACTTGGGAAAAATGGAAAATGAAGATGTGACGCGGGGGTGACAGATATGCAATATGATCACTCCGCTTTAGACGTCCCCTAAAATAAGTAATAAATTGCTGGCTGACATTATCAGAAATTATCAAAAAAGGAAAGATTTACATGATCATTATACGCAAAACTCTGACCCTACCTTTATATATATATTTCGGGGTCCTGGATTATTAGCCGTCTTTTTTTAAAAAAAAAAATTTATTATGGTTTTGACAATTATAATCCATGGAATTGATTGGTTGAATAAAAATATTTTTGTGATTCAGATTTTTACACAAAATAATATACAATGCAATTTGTCCGGTGTTTATAAAAATTTTGTGCGGAGTTGTTTTGTTGTCTTTGAATGTGTGAAAACATTCCGGATGTTCCGGACAACCTATAAAAGGAAATTGTTCTATACACGCTTTTTTAAGCCCTTGTGGACACATTTTATCCGGAGATCGGATGATGATCCAACATAATTATCAATTTTAGTAGTTAAAGACTTGATAATTACCATCCGAAAAAAAAAATTATTGAACATCGATCTTAATTATTAGGCGAAGTAAATTTGCGGCTAACCATACTGTACATATTTCAATTATAAATGATTATTCATTTGATTAATCTGTATTTAAACTAATCGTTTATAATTTTGTTTTTCTCAATCTATGATTTAAAATATCATCTCTCAATTCGAAAATCAATTAATATAATACAATATTTAATTAAATGACTTAAATGAATTACTGATATTAAAGAATTTAATTTTTTTTTTCGAATTAAATTTACATTCAATATTTATATCATTGTATTTATAGTAGTTTTAGTAACACAAACTTCATTACTACGCTTGCGACCAGATCTCGGCCGAATTTTAATTTCGGCCGATGGACATAATATTGGGCGAATAAAGACACCGCAGTTAAATTTCATCAGATATATTCATATATACATTATGAAAGAAATTATTATTTTAAATCATCATGGAAATTTTTAAATCATGAATGTAATAATTTTATGCAAATTGGAGTTTTGATTAAAGAATCAGTATGATTCTAATATATGGAAAATGTTAAATTGTCAAGCATGTGTACAGATATAAACTGATAAATTGCTTTTATCTGATGACTTTTGTACACTTCTGTGCATATTTGACAAATAAATGAATTGATAATGAATTGAATTTCCTTTGAAATAAATTGATTTACACTAACTTACTTGGAATGGATAATTCAACGTTATTTTAAGTGCAGTAGAGTTAGGAGATATAATGTTTTTTTTTAAAAAAAAGAAATTTTAATTTTATTATATTATTATAAAAAAATGACTCGAAAAGTCGTAAAATTTTAAACTAAATCACTGTAATGAACCGATCAAAACTTTGGTTGACAGGATATTAACCGTTAAGATTTTTTTTGGTTGTCTCTATGTAATAATACTTTTGCTCATAAATTTAATAGTTATTATATAAATAATGAGATAATAACATATAAAAGGAATCTTCTATATAAAAAATGGTAATTATTAAAGTCACACATACATTCTATTAATAAAGCTATTTGTCTAGAACAATATCACGCGTCTTAATTTAGAAAAATTCGAAAGAACATTTTTGTGTTTAAAATAAAATCATATCTTACCAGATAAACTTTATTCATTTCAACTGTTCTTAACGAATATACTAACTATAAAGAGATTCCATTTAATTAGTGATAATGAGTGGTCCGATTTGATTAAAAAATTTATTTATTTATTTGTATGTAATAAATAACTGATTAAATTAAAAATATCTTATCATAATTAAATTATTCTATAATCAAATTTAATTCTTTGGTTACATAATCAACTACTTGATACGACGTTTTCGTTGTTTGTAGAAAAAAAAATAATCTTTCCTTAAAGAGTACAGTAAGTTATATTAAATAAATATCTTATACTAGTTATAAACACCTTATAGGTACATATGCTGTTAATAAAAAAAAATTAAAGTATCTGGCTATTAAAATTCAATATCGAACATAAAATTTTTTTGTACTTTATTTAAAAAAAAGAAAGGGGTGAATAACGAAATACGATGAAATAACTCAAGGAAACAACGAAGACCCTGAAAATCCAGCAGGTAAAATTAAAGTTTCGAAATTATTTTCATCGTTGAAGTTTGTCCCATTAAAGAAATTACTTTCGAAAAAATTATTCGTAATTTGTGGTGTAATTAATTGAGCGATACGATCAATTGTGCTAGAATTATTTATCGAAACACGATTACGGTTCGAATTATTTCTCATAAATCGTAACATTCGGCGTGTTCGATTATGATTCCTTTGTCTATAGTTTCTTGATAACATTGATTTTTTTTTTATGAAATTTATTATTATTATTATTATTATTATTTTGTGGTAATGATCAATTACCACTCGGATTAAAATATAAAGGTACAAATTTTAAAGAAATAATGACAATTAAAATCTTTTAAAAATCTCTAAAGGAAATTTCAGAGTTTTTATAAAGAAAAAATGTCTCCCAAAATCTTGCGAAACGTATTATTATAACCTAAGTTCATGAACAAAAAAAGATTAAAATTAATCAAAAGCAATGTTACACTACACAAAGTTTTCACGCGTGAACCGGGAGACTTTAGCATACCCAACTAAATTCCACTGATATTGCATAAATAAGATAATTCAATTAATTTAATTAAATTCTCTAACACGAAAATAAAGGTTATTTTTTTTGGAAACGAATTCCGGTTCTAAAAATAAATTTGAATTGAGCTAGCCATAAAACGCGTTTTTATTAAACGCGTAATTTCCACAACTTATAAACAGATGAAAACAGATGAAACTTTATCTTTCGGCTGTGATAATAAGATTTAGAATTCACCAATCAACTTATCAAACGTGTATATATTAAATGTAAAAGCTCTAAGAGTTACAATAAATAAATATATATATTTTACCTATATAATTGGTAGTCAATAATCATTGAATAATGAAATTTGCAGATTCTATTGTTAAATATTGCACGATCATTATCATTCATTCTATTGATGTACGATGATTCAATTGAAAAAAAAGAATTACACATATTTCGCTTATAAAAACAATTATTTTTGGTAACTAATATCACCTCAAATATTTATATGTATTAATATTAATTTATAATATCGCTTTTTATACAACAAATATAAACAATTAATTTAGTTAAAACCATTGATTGTGATTACCTTTTTTATATTAAATTCCTTTTATTCCTTTTACTTTAAAAGAAGAACAAATGATTGATTTTTTGATTTGTAATTAGTTACATGAAAATATTAATTTCTATACATTAGCTAATTGATAGGAAATATCCGCCGAACCGTGGATGAATTATATATATATATATTTTTGAATATAATTTTTTTTTTAATATACTCAATATTAGGTTAGTTTTTGTGTTACATTGATCGGCGATTTGCCACAGTTAACTATTTTTGTATCTATTATAAACGCCACGGTGGCTGTAAACTACTATTTTGGTCTCTTTTATCCTTTCATATTAAGTTTCGCCCCTCATAATCAGCCCAAGTAAAAGGAATCTTTTAAATATACGCACATTAAGAAGTTTCATAATTAGTACATATTTAAAGTTTGCGCCAATTTTAATTATGTCGCGTGATCAGAATCGACAAATTTAACATCCCTGCGTACAAATCTTTAATTATATTTTTTTGCTGCGTATTTATATTTAGTATTTGATGAATGGTAATTGAATTTAAGTGCCGATATGTACATATGTAGTTCAATTAAATTATACTTATTATAGTTATATAATAATGGAAATTATAATCGGACATGGATCCGATGATTCCTCGACAATCAAAATTTTGCCAAATTTGGGATAAAATGACTAGATCAACAAACAAAAATATGAGTAAAAGTATCAATACCATATATGCGAGCCAAGTTAACCATGTCTTAAAGGAGGATATAACCGCTAACATGGCTAGAATTATTGCCAAAATTATCATTCTGATATAATTGTCCATATTAATCTTACTATTTTCGGCTTAAAATACGTTTTTAAAACCATTATAAAAGCGTACTTATTGTTTCAAAAAATAATTCCTCATAATAAAGTGTAATTTTTTTCTCATGAAAAAAAACAATGAATCAAAAACTAATCCTTAAAAATAATATATGCAATGCTAGTATGCCTGCCGCCTGCGAACTCACCTTGATTTATATAGTTTATTTGGTTTATATTATAGTATGGGGAAGCATGTGCAATAAATAATCGGTATAATTTTGTCACGTCACAAAACACATTTCACAGGAATCACTATATAAAAACTTATTTAACAGATATATCAGACATCATATACAGATTTTAAGCTCTACATCATATTCTAGCAGAGAGTCAGCCTCAACACAACAACAGCGACAGACTCAACATTAACAACAACTTTAAATAATAAAATATTTATATTATATTTTAAATTTTTTCCTTTTTTTTTTACCCATTTTATTTCAACATTTTATTTTATTTATGGAAATTTAGATTTTATGCATGGTGTATTTTATGCACCCCGAATAATACTTTTTGTACGCATGTGATTTAAATTATATTAATTTTTTTTCCCCAGCGTAGTGTTTTTTTTTGTATGTGATATTCGTGTGAGTTAAACTTATTAAACTTTTTTTTATCCATAGTCACATGCAAGTCTATAACTAGTTCATTTGCTTTCTCACGCTTCTCTTCTTCCCTCTTTTTTTTTGTTTAATATTTACAGTTTTAGCAATATGGATGGGTTCTATTTGCAAAGAAAAAAATCAGAAAAAGAAATTTTTAACAATAGTGTGAAAATATGGATATCTTGCCGAAACTTGGTCAGAAAACATTAGAAATCCTGTAATTAGGCGTCAAAAGGGAAGACCACCAGGAAATGCTAGATTTAAAAAACCCTTCGGAGTTTCATCTACTTCCGATGAAAATGCTAAAGCGAACTTAAAAAAATGTAGCTTGTGTAATAATATAGGACACGATCGTGTTGTCCATCAAACTTCTAATCGAAAAAATAGAATGAATGACAAATAAGAAATTAGTAAGTTGTTAATACTTGTAACATTTGGTTATAACATTAGTTTAGGATATAAGCGTTAACCATTGCTTGCAACATTGGTTGGTTTAGGGTAAGGATAGGAAGGTCATTTAGAAAAAAAACGTTTGGAGGATGGGGTCCCGGTAGGGGACTCCATAACTAAAACTCGCCTAGCTTATCGTGATTTTTTTTTTATTATGTAATGTAGGATTGGGAAATTATAGTTTTTTTACTTAATTATGTAAAATTACCAATATCCTGTAATAATCTCGATTATATAAAAAGATGCGTACAAAAAATTATATGCATTGTATACTTAATAATTTTTTTAAAAATTTTATCCAATGCGTAAAATTATTTTTCTGCATTTTGTGCAGATGCGTAAAAAATACAAACCCTTTATTTATTATTATAATTCATAATAGTATCATAATACCATTTTATTATTTATGGCCTATTTCCTTGTTGTTTTTCGCAAAATTTCAAAATATATCACAACAACACCAACAATCGCTTTTATGATTTTTTACAGTAAGTTTGTTAATTATCCAAAAAATTATAATAGGTTTAAAACTAATTAGACTTCAATCTAGTCCTTTGTTTAAACAATAAGTAAAAATATTTATAAAACATTGAGTAAAGAGACATTAATTAATTTTAAATGGAAATATTATTATCCATAATTTGGATTTCATTTAAACAACTTTTGATAGTTTCAATTCTATTTGGACCTATATTCATATTCATCTGAGCTTTGAAATTCGATAGTATTACTGTAAATGGATTTATGACTTTGAAATATATTTTGTATGTATATGTTTGATTTAATTACATTCCTTTAATAAATATGTGATATTAATTATATTATAGATATAATTGCATATCTGCTTTCAATATCCACAATTGATATGAACAATCATATAATTCAGTTGAATTCACTTAAGGTTTTTTTTTGTATTATGCGTACTCAGTGTAAAAAAAACGGTAAAATACGGGATATTTGCTGCTTCATTTCGTATAACAAATGATAAATACAGTCAGACTTCTATATAGTCACAGAGTCGGTTACATAGTAAAAAATATATGAGTTTGTTTTTTCGAAGGTGTGATTATATAGGGGAATTTTTATGATGTGACTATATGGGTGTGACTATATAGAGGTCTGACTGTATATGTTGTGACTGAAATTGATTTTCATAAATTCAGATGAAAATCAATTTCAGTCACAACAATAGTAAGTCAATCTGATTTGACACACGTGATTATTATAGCTGTTCAAAATCGGTCAGTTACATTTTTCGGTTGGAATGTACAATAACATGTGCAAAATCCGACCTTTTGACCCAGACCAATAGAATTGTTTTTTTGCAAACCAAGATTTTGAACAGGGCTATTAATATCAAATAATGACGCACCTTCAAATTAAGCTATTGTTTATGATTGTAAATTTGTAAATTACAGACCCTTTTTTCACAATTAATTAATAATTTTGATGACTATTCTAAGGTCGGAAAAGAATATGTATCTTAGCTTTTTACGCAATTCAAAGAATAAAAAATTTTCTCTTTATATATGAAAGTAAAACGAATCCAATTACTGTTGCCAACCTATTTTTATTTCAGTAACGGAAAAACCACTCGACCCTATAATAAATACTCCATAATGTACAAAAAAAAAATTCATGACTCAGACAGATGCTTCACAATTTTTTTTTTTTACTTGGGTTCGAATGAAATATAATTGGCTGGTATTACAATAAATATATAATAATACTTTATTAATCGATTCTGCGCCAAATTAATTACGAAGTAAACTACTATAAAACTAAAGAAAGTATAATTACATATAAATTTGGGCAATTGTTTCAGTATTATTAAAAATCATATATCCTTACGGAGTAAATTTATACCGTCTCACTCTTCATATATAAGCAAAAAAAAATTTTTATGTGATTACATCTGATCTAAAAAAAATGGTAGTCAATAAAACAGATTTTATCATTTGTCGGAACATTTCTACCGATTTATGTATACATCTATAGACATGTTATTTATGGAGCGGAAATTTGAATCCTTTCCTCTAGCATATGACATTTTTATATTATATTGTTCATGCTATTAATCGTCATATCAAATTAGTTTAAATTAATTTTTTTCTTTGTATTTATGGCTGAATATGATAGTTAAACTTACATATATGTGTACGTTAAATATTTGGTAGATCACAATAAACTTATTGTTTCAAATTTTTTAAATTATAATAATTTTCTATGTTTAAAATAAACAAATTGACCCCTTCTTGGATATAGCTCATCGAATATTTTAAGGGGTTAAACCAATGTTTGGGTTATTCAGGTTTAATTATTACCGGGTTTCGAAACTAGACCTAATTATCAATCGTAGTAAAGCTTGTTTAACTTAAAAATTGAAGTTAAAAAATTGTAGCTATCGAAGATCTAATTTGCTAAATTTAGCAAGAAAAATACAATATAATGATAAATAAAAATCAATTAATACATTAGGTTGTTAAGTTTGGACATGATGTAAGTTTAAATTGGCGCGAATTTTCGCACGAAGTATTAATGTATTAATTGCTTTATGTTTGATTTCATTGTATAGATTATTAGATAGAATCCATCTTCAGTTGGCCAATCGGACTTCGCCGTAATTATTTACTCATTCACACGCAAAATGCACAAATTGATTGAAGTACATGTAGCTATTATTATCATAAACACATGATAAATCATTATATACATGCCAATCTACATAATGTAACAAACAAACAAATAATTAATAATTAATTTTGGATAACTTAAAGTAAAATTGATATGTTTATATATATCTCTCGAAGATTTATTCTTCTTGATTAATTAATACATCCTTGAATGCTTCGAAATTGACATATAACTGATAAATTTTGTGATTGTACATTTGTGCACAATTATAAGCATTAAATAATTAATTCGTTTTTGTTTAATTTTTTTTAGGTCAAATATTTATTTTATCCCGTAGTGTGATAATATCTGATATTACAATATTACTTAGTAAAGAAAAACCATCACACATTATAAATTAGTTTTGTACAATTTCAGAAAGGATTTACTGAAAAATGTGACTTAACGTACATAAATTTTTTTTTTTTGAGAGATTCCTATTTATAATAATTGAGGAAAACAAAAAATCCTACTAAGAATTGTTTTTTTTTAAAAAAAAAAAAAAAAAATTCGGACGTACATTCTGACATTCTTTTGTATAAATAGTATAACCTTCCAAATCTATTGATATTTTTGTGGCGTAACCATTTCTAAAAATAATACTATAATTTTGAAACAATTAAACTAATATAGAAGGAGATTAGATGGTAAATACATAACTGATAAAAATGTGAATTCTAATATTTATCTTATAAAATGACCCCCTTTTCAAATTCCTAACAAGGTTCAAAAAATTCTACTTCTTACAAACTAAAAAAATGAATCCAATTCCGGCCTGTTAAACCAATTGTTATGGAGTGACAGAAAAAAACTCAACCTTATAAATCAATACCCTATTTTGATAATGTAAATCTTCAAGAAATCAGATGATCACAACTTTTTTGTCACAATAACTACAATAAAATGAATCCTTTTTAGGTTATTGAAAAGAATTTTTGGGGTAAATTTTCTATTTTTACATATTATTTGGTGGGGATTAAAAATTATATTATAGTAAATTATTAGGGATAATTGCTTGTGCAATGTTAGTCTATTTTCCAGTCCAAATTGCAAACCGGAAAATGTTCCGAAATTCGATGTTCCGACATCCTTTTTTAATTTTTTTTTCTTTTGAAAAACAAATTTATGTAATTATACTTATCAGAATTAGGGAATACTAATAGATTGGTCTAGATCGTTGGACAAATACGGAAAGACATAAAGCAGTAAGGAGAGATGCATTTATAGATATTTATTTAGTACAGCTGGCTGAATTTTTTTTTTCTTTCTGTGATTGATCGAATATTTACAAGGGATATAGTTAGAATTATAAAATTTCAATAGTGATTATTGAAGTTATGTTAAATATTCAAATTAATGATATATTGATTTAACTAATATAAAGAAAAAAAATATTATCAAATAATTGTATTGGAAGAAAAACTATCTAACCAATTTAATTTAATCTTTCAAATTGTAATAAATAGATAAATGAATTTTTTTTTTTATGGGAGTAAAATAAAATCACGTATATAAACGCTTACTTGCTTTGCGAAAATTTAAATATTCCATACTAAAAAAAAAAAATAAATAAAATAATCAAGTTATTAATTTTTATAATTGCAATAATAAGCTTTACTATTTACATCAAAAAATTTCATAAAAAAAAAAATCATTTTTCCTTCAGATGCCACCAAGAAGGTTATATGAACAAAGACGAGAACGCAGGGTTCGATTTAATAAATGCCAAGACCGCGTTTCGCGGATTAAAACCCCTGATTTCACTGATCAAATTGTTCGGATAGTCACTCCTCAAATCACAGAAAATCCTCTTGAAAAAGATTTCTTTAACGGAGGAAACTTAAATTATAACGTTAGTAGTCTCGAACCCTCTGGATGTGGATGTTGGGGATCTTTAATGTTTCCTTAAAACAAATTTGTTATTATCAGATTTTTGATTTTTACGAAATATGTAGCTGTAGCTTTTTTGAAATTTCTTTTTCCTTTCGTAGTTTTAGAAATCGTTCTTTTAAGTTTTAGTGGTACTCTTTTTACATTTAAAATTTGAAAAAAAAAAATTTCATGTGATTGTATTACTGTGTTTTTTATTATAAATCATAAATATTATAAAATTTTTTGTCTGGCTAAATATCATATCATAGACATACTGTATATTGTTTATTTTATTATTGTCTGCAAAAATTTAACTAAAGTAAGTGTTATTACATGTTAATTTGGATATTTCTCGGATGTTCGGCCTATACGATGCTTGACGATCTTTGTTTCAGGTTTTTTTTTTTTAATTCTAGAAAAAATACTTTGTGGGGCATCGTCAGTTTCAGATTTACTTTTTTAAACCCCAAAAAAGAAACACTTTGTAGAGCATCATTATTTATAAATTTAAAAATAACTTAACATTGCGTTTTATATAAAAAAAAAAAACTTCTTTATACCTGATCTAAAAAAAAACAGAAATAACGTTCAAATACGGTAACAATAAGCCTCTCATTCAAGCATTTCTTTTTATACCTAAGAACAATAATGTTTCTTTTAAAAAATTACATGCTTACAATGGCTTATATTCTTTCTCATTTCACTTTTAATAGTTATAGCTTCAAATAATTTCAAATGATTTATAAACCTACATGTATGATATCATCTTTTGTTTCATAAATTGAAATTACGATATTAAATATTTAGGATAATTAAGTAACCGACCTGAATTATGATGATTTTGGCCTGCATATAAGGCATTATGCGCAAATAAAGGGTTTAATTTTCGGAAAATTTTCCGAGGTGGATTAGTAAGCAATAAATTTTTTTATTGACCTAAATTATTATAGTTTTAAATATTGGTATATCATTTTATATTTATTTATTTATTAGTTAGGTATTATTTATAATAATAAACTAATTTAGGTTTAGTATTTAAGGCTCTAATTTAAGCATAAATATCACAGGGTATGATGCAAAATAGGTTAGGATACATTACATAAACGTGGAGTTTGATATGCATGATTAATTAAACTATCTGATATTAGACTTTCACACTAAAAATAAAAGAATTTCTTTTTAATGTTACGAACAAAAAAAAAATGGGTTTATTGTTCTTTTAATGTAACTTATTAATTATACGATGAGTAACGGTAGCACTAGTAACGGTAGCAATTCGCATAACTTTATCAAATAAATTAATAATTACAAAATAATATACTTCAATATATATTACTGTATATATATTTTTTTTTTTTAAAAAAAAAAATATTCTTTATCATTTTATGGAAGTAGTATTTTTATCGTTATCTAATTATTTTTAGATCCAAATGAGATTTTTTTTTCGTTATGTATAAAAATGTGAAAATCGTGCGACAAAGTATATAACAAAGTGAAAGTTATATAAATTTGGACTGATTGAACCATTGAAGTGAACACTGAGTGAACTTTATTTCTAATCAAAAATACAATATATCTTTAATATTCAAATGTTTATAAATAACAATATAATGTTGTATTAGAGACGGAAGTCCAATAATGATATTATCCATTTAATACATAGGAGTGTAGCACAAGCTGGGGCGGTCAAAAATAGTCAGCATGTCTATCCCCGTTAATTTTTAAGTTAATGTAAAATAAATATATTATTCATTATTAGGTTAAATAATGGATTAATTTAAACTGATTTCGACATCTACACGATTAGATATATACTGTATCTATCATAGATTTAATTTTATTATTTTAAAAGACTTTGTATAAATTAGGCTGTTCGAAATTTAATTAATAAGTTAGGTAAGTTAAATATTCACATTAAACAAAA
Organism: Glomus cerebriforme; assembly: GCA_003550305.1. Taxonomy (NCBI): domain Eukaryota; kingdom Fungi; phylum Glomeromycota; class Glomeromycetes; order Glomerales; family Glomeraceae; genus Glomus; species Glomus cerebriforme. Next base: position 48,964 of record QKYT01000264.1, read on the forward strand.
TTTCTAATTTACTTAACCACAAAATTACAAAATCAATGATCCGCAAAATAAAGTTTCAAGAATGTTATCTGTGCGTGAAACCAAATAAATTTTTTTTATAATAATTTATTCTAATAATGTGAATCTTAACATTTTCTTTTGTCTGAGTACATCACAGTTTTCAAGAGGTCCGATAACCATCAATGGATGGAATGTCCACTGACTATCCATTGTCGGACCCTCCGCAGGTTGGACGTTAGTAATGGACGTCCACAGACCGTTAGTTATACGTAATATTACTGACGGAAATTTTTATTTGATTAATAAATAAATAAAAAAATTCCTTTTTTTTTTGTTTATATAAGGAATCGAACCAGATATCTCTTTAATAATATATCTCACAATTCCAAAATTAGACTTTGTTTTTTTTTAAATTATTTATTTAACCAATAAAAAAAAACAAAAAAATATATAATTTTTTTAAAAAAGATCTACAAAATACCTGTTATAAAACGATATCGTCAAATTACTGTTTATAAGGTAATTAAACACTTTGAACTTCAAATTTACGTTAAATTCTTAACGTAAATTTTACATTTTTGATCTGCAAATGGTCATCAGACCTCTTTAAAATTTAGTGATGTATTATAAATATGATTTCATTTCATAATATTAAACAAATAACAAAGTTCAAAAATAAAATTCCCTAACTGAAATCAAGCGAAACATTAAAAAAACCCCCAGACTTTTATATAAAAACAAAACAAAACAGAATGAATTAAACCAGGTCACATCATTAAAATTCCAAGCAGTCCGATGACTATCACTTGACAAATAACGTGGATTTACGGTCAACATTTTTACTAAAAATTGATGTAAATGCCCAATCAAAGTCCAATTATATGTCCAATAGCTGTTAATTTACAAATACATTATCGGATGTTATTTATGGACAATAATCAAACAATACTGATTTATAAAAGTTTAAAATAATTATGAAATTTTAAAATTTTACAATATAAAATTTAATTAGAAATATAATTTTAATGATTACAGTAACAATGTGATCAATCAAAACAGTAAATTTTATGAAATAAAAGAAAAAAGCAATTTATTAACTATATATTTTTTTTTAAAAAAATTATTTTGTCTTTATAAAATGAATTATAACTAGTCCAGTGAGATGATTGTAAGTATATATTATTAGGAACACTTATTTGGTTCGATTCCTAATAATGTAAGCAAAAAAAATAATCAATTATTTTATTTGTTTATTATCAAATACAGAAAAAAAATTTTTTCCATCAGCAGTATTACCCTCAACTGATGGTCTGATTATCTGCGGAGGGTCTGTTAATGAATAGTTAATGGACATTATGTCCACTGATAGCTGCCGGACCACTTGGAAACTTAGTAATGCAGTAGTTTCTGAAGTAACAAAAAAACCACACAATCTTACAATCAAATAATTTTAAGACCTCAAATGATTACTCGTTAAATTTTTGTGATATCTATTAGTGTCGAGATTAAGTATAAAATGAAACTGTTTATGTTAGTGCGTCAAATGTTCATTGTGCGTCAACTGACCTGACCGACCTGACGTGCCTAATTTCCATAATTTAGGTCGAACTCCTGACAATTTCAACACTTTTCGATTTATATGGAACTCGTATTTCACAAATAGTATTTTACTTTCTTGTGTATTCGGATATTTTCCAAAGTCATTCCTGGAAACCCATTTTTTTCTAAATTATATAATTCATAAAGAAATTATTTAACATATACAGTATAAACCAGTGTCCCTTGCCGTACGTGCTTTCACATTATGTGTCACTTTATGAGTAATTGTATGGTTGTATGGGATAAATAGGTGACGGGATTGCCAGATGTAATGTAACTTTAAAATTTAAAAACTTTAAGTTGAATTTCCAAGTGGTCCGGCAATTATCAGTGGACATTATGTCCATAACTATTCATTAACAGGTCCTCCGCAGGTTGGACGTACATAATGGATATTCACAGTCTGTCAGTTGAGGGTAATATTGACGGAAAATAATTTTTTTTTAATTCATTTTATATTTATTTAATTGATAAATTTTTTTTTAATTCATTTTATATTTATTTAATTGATAAATTTTTTTTTTTTTAAAAAAAAAGTATAGTTAATAAGTCGCTTTTTTCTTTTATTTTCTCAAACATACTACGCGACGAGGTTATCATAAACATCGTAATGGGAACTATCACACATATTACATGCTTTATCAGGACGACAAGTCTTTTAACATATCGATAAACATTATTAAGTGTAGCACCGATTAACTTCATTATTATTTAGGATATATGTCATTATTAATTATTTCTATAAATGAGGTGGTAAATGAATGGTAAAGTATAATATATACATTATTACCCTATGAAAAATGAAATCCAAAAAAGTCCGAAATGGTTTCAAAATATCCGAAAATTGTTCTAAATTTGAACCTATTTAGGACGCAGTAGGATGTTTTCTGTACCTTTTTTTTCATGGGGTTATTGTTTTTTGAAACACATTAAAAAAAGTGTACACGGGATTGTCCTTGTGCCACCTGTCACCCAAAATTCCACAAAATTTAGAAAAAACGTGGTCGAATTTCGTTCAATGATGAAAGAAAGAAAAAGAACGACTTTGCATGAGATTATCAACCATTTGGAATCAAGAATTAAATATTTCAAATGGTGACAAAAATGATTTAACTCACAAAAAAAATATATTTATTTTATTATTCATTAAAAAACAGTCATATATATATACAGTAATATTATATAATATGGTAGTACAAGAATATAATAAAACAATAAAACGACCATTTATAGATTTTTTCTGGGGATAACTAATCATAATATTTTTTTCAAAAAATGTAAATGTAACTTTCCTTAAATTTAACTATTTATTAAATAAATATTTATTGTTTATTATATCACACAAATTCGGCAATATGGCAAATTATTCGTGCAATTACTTCTTGTCCCCAATTTATTTTTACCTTCATTTTATTTATTAACAGTGGAAAAGTGGATAATTTTCTAACTTTAATATTAGATAACCAAAAAATGTCTCTTGAGGAGTAATTTTAAAGCAACCGAAAGTTAAGTTTATTAATGTTTATAATGCTAGCCGTCATTATAGTAAATATCCCCTAACCTATCAATATAGAGTTCAGGGTCCTCGTTTCATCGTGTATGACGATCTTTTATTTTTTGTTTCATATTTCATGCATCCCTTAAAAAAAAAATACAATTTCGTCAAAATTATAATTCACTAATCAGGATTGGCATGTATCCGCATAAAAAAAATTTTTCCGCTACTCAAAATACGGTGGTGTTCATTTAATGATTTCTTTTTATAATTTAGTTGATTTATTATTGGAACAATTATAGAGTGATATTTATTGAAAAAATGCATTTTACTGCATCCATATGAACTGCTTAATCATAATCTTAGAGACGGAGATTTTGAATTTTATATTCTTTATACGAAAAATAAAACCACCTCATTTAGTTAGTCAAATTTTTTTTAGATTCAATTAATACTATTTTGTTTCAAATGATTTCAAATGACTAAACTTACATGTTTATAGCGTCATACTGTATATTATTTTATAAAAAAAGTCATTCAAAATAATATTTAGCCTTATCTAGTATCGAGATATAAGTCCCAAATATTAAATTATTTAAGCATATATTAAGGGGTATATTATAAAGAATTTCCTAAGAATAGATGGCGTTTATAAGTAAAAATATTATTTTGATCCTTTGTTTTTTATATTTTAAAAATTATAACTTGTTTAACCTTTAATTCATTTAATATTTGATTATTTACGTTATTTTTGAAATAAAATTCTTTTTATCTATTTGTTACATATTTATATTCTGTGGGTTTTATAATTATATTCTAATTTAGGTTTAGAATATACAGAGCATATAAAGCATAAATTCATTAATAAATACAGCAAATATGCTAGGGTATTAAGCACACATACATAAACGCGGGGACTTGATGTGCAGATCTAGTGTTATATACTAATGTATAGTATATTCGGAGTTTTCATACGAATAAACAATCATTTTCATTGTTCTTTCTATTGTATTGACCTGTTCAGAGAAACTAAAAAAAAAAAAAGAGTAACATACTGTACATGAGTACTTCTAAATAAAAATTCAAAAGATCCGTAACCATATCTAATAAATGAGATAAGGATAATTATTATTATATAAAATATTACAGTACTTCCATAAAAATACTTATATATATATATATTTGGAAAACAAAGCTTTATTTTCTTATATATTAGGTCATTACTGCTGGTAATGAATTTTAATTATTTACAATGAATAATTACTTTCTCCTCTCTAAAAACAAGATGCATAGATTATGCAATAAATTACATATCTTACTGAAAGTGATAAATTTGGATCTGTTGAAATGAAGGTTGAAATGAACTTTATTACAAAATTATTTTATTAGAATATACAGTTTTAATGGATAATCACAAAAATCTCAGTAATTATCATATATTGATTACAACTTTTTAAAGGAAAAATTGTTTAACCGACTTTCGATCATCCGATCATCCGTAATGCTAGTTAATACATGGGCCTATAATATTAGGCCAGAACGTATAGAATGATCGACAACGGATATTAAGAATTATTATAAATTGCATTATCATGAATATCGATCTTGGAATAACTGTATTTATGTCATTGAATTTTTGATCAAATTTAAATTTAACCCGGTGCCAATATGAAAGATTTTATTATCTCTGACTAATAATGTTTCAATATAAATGTAATAATAAAAAAAAAAAGAATTGATTTTCAGATTATAATAAAGCTGTTCGTATGATATTACGATAAACAAAAGTGTACAACATTTTTGATTTAAGATATATATGATGCCAAATTTTTTATCAAAAATCACAATATGGTTGGTCCCCTTAAAGTATTCGGTTACAATAAGATTGCCTGATAAACGTTTTCTCGATGACTAACAAGGATTTTAGTAATTCAAATACAGAAATTTTGTTTGAATATTAAAATAGTCCAATCAATCGCTGAATTTCTTTTTTAAATAAAATGGTTTATATATATTCACACGAAAATAAAATAATATAATTGACGGAACTGTACGTACATGTATAGTACGTCATAGTAGCTATTTATAAAACTCACGTCTATGTACGCCATTAACAGATCATTGTTTAATTTCCTCTAAATCTTTGTTATATGTCACGCATAGATTTTTTTTTAACGAACGACTATCGTTACTTAAGTATTAAAATATTAAATAATATCGTACATTTTTTTTTTTTGTAGCGAAAAGGGAATTAAGGTTCAATAAGATAACATAATAATAAGTCTTAAAATATATATTATAGTGAAACCGATAATTGTCAACCAAGCAAAATCAATTAATTAAAAAAGACAACAATGAAAGCGACGTACGCTCACTCCTCAGCAAAATTTCATTGTCAAGCATATCCCTTAAAAGTTGTACATATTAACCGGATTTAGTTTTATACGTATTTCTTTTTAAACGACACTATTTTTGAAAAAAATTACTTATATAAACTCAAAAAAATTCCCTGATAATTTTTTTTTTTTAAAGAAAATGACTTCATATTAACACAAAAAAAAACGATATTCAAAATGGCATCAAAAAATTATATACGAAAACGCAGGACATCACGATTATTCAGCCGCAGAATCAATAATTTTAATACAATTAGTCGATTACAAAAACTTCCACCGCAAATCATAAACAATAATTTCAATGATTTCAATGATTTCGCAAATAATTTGTTGAATGGAACAAGTTTTTTTGATAACAATAGTCTTGAATCCTTAATTTTTCCAGCCGGATTTTCGTCTTCGCAAGATATCGGATTTTCTTTTTAAATAAATAAATAATTATATATCTATTTTTTTAATTTTATAACAAGAACATTTGGAGATGATGCATCTTTAATACTTTATACTGTGAATATTTTATTGAAAAAATATTTTTTTTTTTAATAATCGGAAATTAAGCCCCGGATTTTCAGTATGACTACCCCCCCCCCCCCCCCNNCATATGTTTCAAAGTTGAAGATCATTCTTTTTAATATCAAATAATTGTAGGATATTTTTTTTTTCTTTTGCAGATCCGGGAGATAATCTAAATATTTATTTATTCAATGCTTAGATAACTTCTGTTAAAGAATTCTTTTTTACATTTTAAGTTAGAAATATTAATTTTTGAATTTTTAATCTTTTTTTTGTATTATATACATAAACGGAATATTCTTCGTGTTCTTTGAAAGAAAACTTTTGTTTCGTTTTTAAGTCTTTAATAAAATATTCGGCTATTTTTAAACCAACTTTTCTATAAATGTTGTAAAAAAATAATTTAAATCGATTGCCCTATTTAACGATTTTACGTATAACAATAATCGTTTGTTTCATAAAATTATTTTGTTTACTTGGATATTCGGTATATTTAGAGTGACAAAAGTTGCGTAACAAAGTTAAAAATAATCTATCTAATTTTAAGTTGAGCTAAATTAAAGTTAGATAAACTAAAACATCCAAATAAGCAAAATAAGAAATACAGGGAATACAGGGGTAATCTCTTTTTATAAACGTGTGTGAACAGACGGTGTTTTTTTTTGTTTCAAATTTAAGTTTATGATGTTTGTATTATTGACTATTTATAATTTTTTTTTAAAAAAAATTATTCCATAAAAGGAAATTCGGATAAAAATCACTGATTCACGGCTATTTGATAGCTTATTGCATTAAAGAAAATAATATTAGAGATACTCATTTTAGAAAATGTTCCTAAAATACTTGAAACTCCATATATTGGATGTACTACTGTACAGTACATATGCTGATCAACATTATATTGCTCAAACTCGACCATGTCCCAGATCAAACTAAATCGGAAGTTCGATTTCGGTCATCCCAAACTGGAATTTGGGATGATCCATGTCCCAAACTTTAACCATGGCCCAAATCCAACTTGGGATATCCCAAATCAGATCTAGAACATGGTCAAGTTTGGGGCATCGAATGTTCCAAACTCGATCATATTCCAAATCCATCTAGGTTAGTTTTGAACATGTTTTGTATGCTCCAAATTCAATCATGTTCTAAATTAACCTGGATGGATTTGGGGTATGGTCAGGTTTGGGGTATTGAATGTCCCAAACTTGTCCATATCCCATGGGATGTCCAGGTTAGATTTGGGTCTATGATCATCCTAATCGAAGTTCCAGTTTGGGATGATCGAAATCGAAATTCCGATTTGGGATATCCCAAGTTTGATCTGGAGCATGGTCGAGTTTGGACTACAACAACTGTTTACAATACTTTTCTTAGACCTTTTCCTACTATTTGACTGTATAATTTGCTTACGTTTTAAGGTACTGTGTTTTTTTAATTTGGGCATTAGTTAATATGTAAATAATAATTTATTTATTAAATTAAAAGGTAATAATTAATCTTAATAATGATAAACATCTTTATGTAATCAATCTACCTTGACGTTTATTGGACTGAATATTACGAGCAATGAGACCTTTATTACGTCCCTTGTACTTTTGATGAACATTAATAGCAGTAAATCTTTCTTGTCCAATTTACGTCCCCTATAATAAAAAATAATTATTTTCTTCAAAAAAGAATAAAAGCTTTATTAAAAATTTACTTAACTGTAAAATAGCTGTTACTATTTTAAGATTTTTCCCACGACGATTACTTAATGCATGGGCGGATTCTGCAGCATTAATATATATATATATAAAATAACAAATAAATTATCTCTAGGTCTTCCTCATATATAATATCAGTTTCAGTTTTTAAAAAGTTTAATATAAAAAATTTTAATATGTTTAATTATTATTTAACATGAAATGTCAGAACGCGAACGCGTAAGGAACAAAAAAAAATTCACCTAATGTTTCAGTTTTATATTTTTGTGATGTCACATTATAATTATATCATACACTCATACCAATATACAAATTAATAGCAACTGGTATCCGTATTACTCCAAAAAGTGATAATTTAACGCAAAACTTTCACAGGCTAGTAGCTAGTTCATTGATAAATCCTAATCGTTTTCTTTCCAATTAATTTCTTGACATTCCAAACATTTTTCTTGTGATTGTTGATTTGTTGCCACATCCTGAGCATATCTTCTTATTTATAATGTCTTGTGGTTCCCATTCATATTCATTTATGGTTGGTGATTATAGTTCTCCATGGGTTTTAAATTCTGTTGGCATGATAAAATAGCACACTTTAGGGTCTTGATCCTCCCATGATTGCCATCACTTTCTATAGAAGGAATCATTTTTACATACAACATACATAAATTATATACTATATCGTAATATATAAACACAAGTAAACAATTTTATGAAAAAATCTGCAGTATACTTTAAAACAAGTTTATCATATTATTATTTGTAAAGTCAAGCTTTGTCTATTTTGCATTAAGGAGGTTTAATCAAATAATTCTATCCTTTGTTTATAACATAATAAATTTTTCCAAATGCTTTTTGTTCAAAATGATTAAATATTATTTGTACAATATGAAGCCCACAACCAATTCGAAAAGCATTTATGCCAGATTTTTTATTAAAAAGAGAAACAGCACCATTTTTGTCACTTGACATATATGCCGTATTATCAGTAACCCATAAAATATATTTAGTAATGTCAAGTCCATTTTCTTGTATTGATTGAATAACTACATTAGAAACTGTCTCACTGTTACATTTTGGAATATCTTTAAGACTTGCTGTAAAAACAATTGGAGATTGTTTTTTATCACTCCATACTTAATAGCAAAGAACAAAGTTTTTAATTTCTCCACGAGTAGATTCATCAACCATAATTTCAAAGGCTGGTGCATTCATGATTTGAGAAATGTGATTATTAATATATAATTGAGAGACATCTTTAAGTCACGTGCATAATGTTGAGGTTGACGTCCAATTTTGTGGAGATCTCCAGTTAAAAATCCATAAATTAATTTGGTGCATTCAATTGTAGAACGTATTGATATTTCTCCTGCTTGTGCAATGCTAGTTGCAAGCCAAACTGCATTGGAATTATATTTTCATTTATTGATCATAAAGTGAGATTTATTTTATTTTTAAATATAGCAGCATCTGATATTGTTGAAGATTTTCGAACTAGAGAGCGAATTTCTGATATGTGCTGTGATTTTTGATTGCGCAAGTGCCCAACTTGCTCCAAGTGATTTTGTCCTTCTGATCAATTTTTTTGTTTGATTATGAAGCCTTTTATTTTTCAACTTTAGTTGATTCTTTTCATCCTCTAAAGATTCATCTGATAGTTGGTGTTTATAATAACTATCAATAGAATTATAGTGATAGAAGTTTGCTCGCATTTAAACCTTTTGGATAACGCATAGTTTCAATAAGGTGATTAGCTTCTGGGACCTCCTTATCAGATAATTGTTGAACTGCAGATATTAACTTATTTCGTTGCCAGTCCATTTGGTTGTCATATTATTACTTTTTTTCAACTTTATCTTTTGTGCTCGTATTTCTTCTTTCAATTGACGAGCAGTGAAGACATTTTCCCGTTAAATAATCCGAAATCTTAAAATTTCGATAACTTTGCATTTAATTGACATTCAAACAATGTAAAAAGTTAAATGAATACACAATGACCTTTAAAATAAAGTGACAGTTTTTTTTTGAAAACACTAAAGAAAAAATTTTTTTTCCTTATATAACTGAAATTATTACTTTATTATTTTTTGAAACGTGAACGGTCTTTTTTTGGAAAAATCAAATTGTTACACGAAATTTAGAACACTCTCGCGAAATTTGGAATATAAATAAAATAATAAGAAGAGTTTAAAGTTATCAAAAAAATAAAACTCACTGGTTTAATAAAAAATTTATTATAGACCTATAGTTTATTATAGTTTATTATAGTTTAATACAAAAAAAAATTCAATAGTAAATTTTTATATGATACCAGTTGACAGCGCGTGACTTGATCAAATTATGGTCGGTTGATATTTCATTATTGAATCAAATTTCTTTTGCACTTTAAATTTATACAGATAATATTTTGATAGAAATTATATATATTCAATAATCACTTTTTCAATATGAGGCGCAGGAATGCCATTTTTCCTTTCTTTTTGTTCAGCATATCAGCAAAAAATTAAATTTTGTAATTTTTTTATTGATGGGCATAAAGTGTTGTGAGGACGTATACAATACTGAATTGAATATAAAGACAAGTGAATTATAACAAAGAGAAAGAAACTTTACTAATCATCATTGACGGTGTTTATATATGGAAGATTACCTTCTCTAAACACAGAGGACATACTTCAGTACTAGCTTCCATTCACCATACTTCTTCAAAAGACGCGCTTTATTTGGCTTATCAGGACCACTTCTAATATCAAAGAATAATCCTTCCATCATTATCTATAAGCTTTTTAGTCTAAATTCGGGTTTAAAATTTGAGACCAACTGAACTATGGCAACATTTTCCTCCTCTAAAATATGAGCTCCTGCGAAATTATCAGAAAGAAGTTGTGGTAATTTAGGAGCTTTAATATTATTACTAATAATTCATAGTAGTGTCAAATGCTTGGTTACTTTTACTTTTGGTTATATTGATTACATTTAAGTTAAGTTGCTGAGTCCATTATAATGCATGTGTGCTTGCTGTTTCAATTTCAAAAAGCGAGAACGAGGCTTTTTTAAGCTTTCCACCCCTGTTTTGAGACTTGTTATCTAAATTTTTTATTTCTTGTTTAATCTTATAAATAGATGGATTGTGACTTTATATCTATATTTTCTATATGATACTGTTGCGATTTTTTTTAAAGGGTAGATAACAGGAAGCTTTATTAAAATAATCAGAAATTATAACTCAATATTACTTCCTTTGGCGCTCTGTTATTTTAAAACTATTGAATTTCTTTCGAACCCCTCAAACTTTATAATCGTCATTTTGATGTTTCAGCCACACCATTGTGAGATTCCTCCTAATACATTATATGTTTATGCTGATAGCAATAGCAATTGATTCTTCTTGTTCTAATTGTGAATCAATAAATAATTTGTTTAAACAAGAAGTTTGGCTCATAAACAATTTAAGTATTGCCTGCAAAACTATATGTGTGTTATCATTTATTTTTGCAATCTCATTCAATACTGATGTGGCAATTTCTATATAATCTATCTATAACTTCATCAGTAGTTTTATTGAGTAAATTGAGAATTTTATTTAATAATACGTTGAAAAAAAATAAATTCTTTTCTTGCGGTTAGGGTTAGGATTTTAGTTCTTTAGTATTTTCTGAATGAAAATTGCAATAGAAATTTAGCTGTACTGCCAACATCGATAAGCCCATAATTTTAAACAATATAATTTAGGAAAAAATTTTTTCTCTGTTTTCTTTGGATTATCCTTTCAGATTTCAATTTTTTCATATTTTGAGAAGAATCATATCATTTGATGGAAGTATGGAACAGTTGAATTATCTTTTGGCTGATTTAGCATTTAAAAATTTTGTCCAATTTTTGATTTGGTTTGATTTTTGCAATATATAGAATAAGGCTGTAATTGATGATCATGTGTGCAGATTTTGTTAATTCTCAATGTTAGACCACTCAAAAAAAAAACGTATTGGTTCCCATGACGATTTATTTAACACTAAAATGATGAATTATGAGATTAAAAAAATTTATTGAAAATATAAAAAGTGGGAAGCGAATACGCACATAATTTATACCTCTTTTAATGTTTAGTGATAATTCCGCATGTTATTACGGTAAAAAGTTATAAACAAAAAAAAAATTGAAAACTAGTTTTTGTTTGCTTATCACAAAATCTAAACCATAATGCTTTTAATATTTTAATATTTATTACCTTTATTCTTGATCAAATTACATTATAAAATAATAGACAAAGGTTTCAACTTTTAGAAAAATTTCTCAGCCCGATATTGCAATGTGCATAAAAAATAAGAAATAAAATAACAATTATTTTTTATTAACTGATTTATTAATTATTATTATTAAAGAAAAATATTGTAATACTGTAAAGAAATATGTTTAATTTTTTTGCTTCTTGGATTGATCCTGATTTGATAACTGGCTTGGCTTAGTAAACATAATGAATATGTTGGATCTAAGCCATTATTGTATTAGGTCAGGAATCTCCTTTGTTCAAATTCGAACAAGTTTTGTGCAGAAGCTGCATGAAATAAAATTAAATTATGTATGAAGATCAATTTGATAAAATGAAACAAAGAAAAAATCGAATCATGTGTTAAGGCGCAATTATGTTTGTTCTATAATTATATAATTGTCATTTTACCCCACATTCACCCGTAATTTCTCGATTATAAGCCCATTACAAGTTACAGTTACACCTAAAAAAAAGCGGGTAGCGGTTTTTATTCCGAAAAACTTGATAAAACACAATTTATAAAAAAAAAAAAAAAAAAAAAAAATTTAAAGCCCCCCCCCCAACAATTATTCTTTGTGAAGAATTATTCGATCAGAAGCGCCCAGACCATTTTTTATACTTAATTGTAAAAAAATCACCTTTATTAATAAATTTTAAATGATAATAATATGACCAAAGGTCGGAAATTTTATTACTTTTATTGATGAATAAACTAAATTTTCATTAATCCTGAAATTACTCTTTTTTTTCTAGCGATAAAAATGTTTTTCAGTATATATTTTTTATTTGGTTTTGTAAAATTTCAATGATTTTCAATTTCTCTAAAAAATTCGTATATATATGAGTTTCTATACATAAAATTATGACGTTATTATAAATTATTAAAATATGCCATAATTAAATTTTTTCATTTTACATTCGATATCTAAGTCCGAAACCCCACTTTTATATGGGGTTGGTTAAGAATTCAGCAATCTACTGTAGCTTGGTATTACAACCATTTCCACAATTTCCATTATTTTCTATAAATAAGTATGATAATGGAAATCCGTCTTCCATATACTACATATAGTTCCAATGAAATTTGGTCCTTGTGATTTTGCCATATATAGGGAGTGCCATATTATGGTGCAGACGTCATTGAAATATCGACCTTCACATTCAATCAATATTATACCATAATAGCTAGAATGTATTCCCTAATGAATGGTACGTTCTATTCTATACTAGATGATTGTTTGCGAATCTAAATTCATCGCTCAAATTTAGAGTTAGTTGTGTTGTGCCTTGATGTTCTATTTAAAGAAACCTCATTTTTTTGACCATTAACAAATTGTTATGATACAAGATTTAGATTTTGATTATTCACAAAATTATTTTTATTGTTTTGTACTTTTAAAGTTTTTGATCAAACATTGAATATTTGGATGATTTTTATTAGAGAATAAAAGGAATGATTGAATACTTTTCAATCACAATTAATTAGATTTTGTTATTGTATTATTGATAATATTTTTTTTTCAAATGTGTTAAACAAGTTAATGAAAAATCAATTAGGCGAAGTAAAGAATATGATTTCATTTAATAAATAGAATGTTAGTATTATAAACAAAAGAAATATATCCTTTTTATAATAAAAATAAAGAATAAAGGAATAAAAGATTTAAGTTTTACATTATATTTAGTGGCGAAGTTGAAGCCTACATCAGTAGCTCAGCCCGATAAAAACAATTCCACTAATCGATTTTTGTTCATAAATTTTAAGTAATAATATTTAGCGAAACAATTGTATCAATATTTATGATTTTAACAATCAATTGTAATATGTATTTATCAATTAATCAAAATAAAAAAAAAAATAATAATAATTTTTGCTAATTATATTGTAATTTTTTTTTTAATTTCAGCAGTACAGTAATTCTCTACCGTAAGTTTGTAAGCAATTTGTTTAACAAAAAGACTACTGTGCATTGGCATGAGTTATTATTAAATTTGATGAAAACTTTCAAAACGTATCGGTACGGCCTTTAGATAATACAATAAATTTGATATAATTAATTGTCATTTAAAAATTATATTTCACACCGTGGTGTTCAACACCACAGTCATATGTTTTATACTGATTGTATTAGTACAAAATTTATATTTTACAACGTAGTGTTTAATGTTGTATTATATACTTCATACATGTTTCCATATATTTCTATTTTTTTTTATTTTTGTAATAATATTTGCAATATAAATTAAGCTGAATTAATATAACAAAAAATAAACGTGCGGTATCGGAATTTTTGGAGGTCCATTATTACTGGGTCACTTAACATGAATTTGTAGATATTACGTCGACAAAAATTTCGAAAGAATTCATGGTTTAAATTATAACCGTTTTTTTTTTTTAAAAAAAAAAAATTATCATTATTAGATATACTGTATTCAAAATAGACTCACGCCAGATGCATAAATTAGCTGCATATATTAAAAGTTGTGCATAAATGATGTGTTTCTACATGTTGCCTATGAGATTTATGTACCGTTATTTTAACTATTCCAAAAAAGAAATAAAAAACTACAAAGAAATCTTTTTTATTGACAGTTAATCGATTTTTATTGTAGTACACTTGATCCTATTCACATAAACCTATTTTAGAACAAAGACTTTTCTGTGTTATCCAAACCTTAAAAATTATTTGGAAAATCTATCAAAAATATAAATATTGATCTGATATACTATACAATAATTTAAAGAGTATTATTTGTAATGAAACGCAATATATTCATAAGAATTAAAGTTACGATTTAATTTCCCACAGAACGTTTTTTGGCGGAACTTTGCAGAAAGCCACCAATAACCTTGCCAAAACTGGTCTGTTATCAGTTGATAATCATCTTTGAAACTCGGGGGACTTCACAAAAATTGAATTATTTGAATAAAGTTATATCTAATTTTTAATTTTGTAATTTTGTGAGGAATAAAATTTTGGAAAAAAAATTAGATATGCGGAATTTGCGGATCGCTGATCAATACATATAGTATCTTCATATAAAGTCATATCGGCGGCGTATCTCACGCATATATATCATTAACAAAATAATATACATGATAATTTACGGCTACTTTTATTGAAAAAAAGATGAAAAAAGAAACGCTTGACAGAGGATAATTGAAATCTCTATAAATAGCGTTCGTTTTGACCTAACTTCTCTAATTTTTGCTTTATCTAAAAAAAAATCCATATTCAATTCAAATACAAATGAACTTTATGAACAAATTAACTAAAATATATAACTCAACTCTCTCCAATTGTACTTCTCAAGATTCTCTAATAATAATTAATGAGTATATCTCTCTCAAGATCACCAGCGGAATCGCAATTACCACAGCAACTGCAACAACGATTGCAACGAAAACTTGTGGCATCACTAAAATCATTGACGAAATCAAGAATTTAATTTTAAATAAAAAGTTAATCCTTTTACAAACACAATTGGAATACTCCATAAAAGGATGGTTACGTTGTAGCCAGAGCAATAATCATTCATCCCGATTAGCTCAATCGCTTATGTTTCTGATACAATGGTTTTGTCATTTCAGTTATGGAGACGTCAATCCAATTGGTCTATCATGATCTTGAGATATTAATGCAAGTCATTGTCCATGTTTAGTGAAGAAATTAACTTTGAAAGAACGATAAAAAATTATTTCAATTATTTCAATTTGTTAATTTACAATTATTTTAAGCACTTTTTTAAAAAAACCTTTATATTGTAATTTATTTTATTCTATTATTATTTTTAGTATTTTTATGTGATATATATTATAACAATAAAGTTCGTTTTTAACAAATATAAGTGTGAAATCCTATTTAACATTAATTGAAAGTGAATGAAAAAATGAACTCTCGATTTCATAAGCGAAGATGCCAGTTATTATTTGAATGAATACGACTAAAAATGAATTACATTAAATTATTATTAATGTTGATCTATGTTCTAATATTCCATGTTTTTTCGATATGAAATGTAACGGAAATGTTCGGAAAATCGTTTAAATTGAAAATTGAAATGTCATAATGCTAATTTTTCTGTGTAAAGTAATCTTTGATAATACTAAACATAATGGGAATAAAATATATATGTAAAAAAAATCTCTGAAAAATCTTCGTATGAATGGGTGATCTCGGATTCTGCAGGAATTCGGGAATTACACCATTACGTATTTCTACATTTGCCAAGTTGTAATGCCGTAATGCAATTTAGCACCGTAATTTAATTTAACGCCGTAATTATAAAATGTAACACCATAATTTAATAAACGTCGTACAACAAAAAAAATATGAAATCTAAAAGGGTGTAAAGATAGTAAAAATAACTTTTTGATTAAAATAATGGTGGAATTAAAAGACTTTAAATTCGCATTACGACGTCAAAGTTATATTGGTATTATGGTGTCAAAATTAATTACGGCGGCGTCAAATTACATTACGGCATTACGGCATTACAGCTTTTAACGTTTTACTTACGGAGATTACAGCACGTGCCGTAACCGTAATTATAATTTCACCAGAACCTAGTAATATTAAACCAATTAAAATTTGATTTTTATTAACTCTCATCTAAATAAGGATAGTATGTTACTACGCCCTATTTTGTTAAGGCCTCAAACGTTCCTTTCTTTACATCTAAAATTTCCAGAAAATCTTGATTAATTAACCTATTGTTAAATATTCTAAATATTCTTATTTTCTATAATCAGCAACGATATAGTATAATAATCAAAATTATAAGTTTTCATGCGAAATTATTTTTTATAATGATTGCTCGAATAAGTATTATTTTATTGCAATTTTGAAATTAAACATAACATGAAACAGGAATAATGAATTAGTATGGATCTTGTGAATTCATCTAATGTCCTATGCTCAAGTACTGTACATTAATCTTTTCTTTAAATCCCTGACCACTAAATTTATTGGAATTTTCGTACTTTGTTATTCTAATAAGCGTTCGTCCCTTTCAGCAAATTGAATATTATTTAGCATTGCTTTTAATTCCATCGTCTTACATTCTTTTTCTTTCAGTTCATATTCTAATTTACATAATTCGTCGTCGTTAACTTGTTGGTCGGGTTGTCAATATTTTTATTCTTCTTTGTAGCCACTGATATATTTGTTAAATCAATTTCATTGATTTACCAATTATTAAAAAGTTCAATTTGTTTTTCTGTATATTATCTCATATATTCCACCATCAACTAATTTCTCATTAATCTTTCAATTGTTTCTTCTATAAATGAGATATATTAATGAGAGTGGTTTTGGTCAAAATCAATTCCTCTTTTTCAGTGAGTTGAATATTTGTTTTATAGAATTAAGATTATTTATTGATCTCATACCTTTTATTTAAAGTTTTTATTTCATCAAATTGGACTTCTAAATCAGAAATTTTTATCCTAAGGATTTATTTTATTGGGATATAGTCTATGACTATGTATTATAAATTATTCTTTATTAACACGTTGTATCTTTTTTTGTTTTTATTGGATTCCCTTATGCTCGTATACTCGAATTGATTCTTATGCGTGATCACCACTTTTCGAAGTACGCTTATTCATTAGAACTATGTAAACAAGATCACGACCAAAGATTAAAACGTGTTATAGATAGTAAAATAAATTTACCCTTTCATTTAGTGTTGTTAAAAATCTGATTCAGTCAAAGTCATGCCAGACTGATGAAAATCAAGGGGACCAAATCGACTTGAAATCACAAGTCGACCAATAATAGCTATGCTGGACTGGACTGTGAAGTTGACGGAGCTGATAATTTTAGACTAGCTAGCATGCGCCAGCATTACGGATCATTTTTTATTTATTATTAATTTTTTTTTAATAGGATATAATCAATTAATGTATTTTATTAAAGTCATGGCTTTGATTCTTACATAAAGTAAAAAGAAAATTTTTTTATTAGGGGTTGGTTAGGATTAGAGTTAGGATTAGGATTAGGTGTTAGTTAAATAGACCCAAAGGACCAAAACGACGTGCCGGAGCACGCTAATGTTAATTTTTGCTAAGTCAAAATTGAGAACGAAAAGCGCAGACTTATCATAACACCGGTAATGATCATTCATAAATATCAAACTTCATAAAAAATGACTTTTTTTTCATTATGAATTTAAATAAATAAAAATAAATAGAACACGAATTAAATCTATAAAAAAGATTGTAATTAACATTGCAATTTAACATTTTATCACTGATCCCCAACAAATTCTATATGATTATTTAAATGTTAGAATGTTAAAAATTCTGGTAACTTGGACCAAATATGTAGTTCGGCCACATTACAGGAAATTTTCGTAATTTTGGCCGGCACGAAGTCACGAACAGTAAAATTATAAATTACTTACTGATTTTTTACGTGTCAATTTTATTTATACATCGGCACTATAAATTTAGTCAGATTATCATCGATCGATAATATTGATACAATATGAATAAGCTTAAAAAATCAAATTCGATGAGAACTTTTTGATTCTACGGTTCCAGAAAGATGGCATTGTAATTGTTGTCAAATGAAGAAAAGGAATATGTGGCGTTACTGGATATTGACAAATGCGAAGGTTAAATAAAATTTATAAAGATAATAGATAATTGAACACGTGATAAATATAAGTTTCAATTTTACTTCTTTAAAGTGTCAACTTTATTCGGATTTTCTGGATTTTTATAGTCTTTAATATTCCTAGAGACCAACCTATAGAATAAAGTAAAAATATTAATGACGCTTCAGAAGTTAAAGAATAAAATACCCTCCAAAATTACTTCAAACTAGTGTTACGATCCGGATGGATATCCGAAATGGATCCACGGATTCATCCGGATGTAGGATGTCATCCGAATGTATTGGATTTCAGATGTTCGATCCGGTTTTTTTTCAGGATTTTTTTTCAAAAATTTTTTTTATTTTTTTTTTTTTAAATTTTTTCAATAAAAAAAAAAATAAAAAAAAAAAAAATAACGGATCATCCGTCATCCGTCCGTAATTCATCCGGATCGGATGAACCTATTTTCAAGTCTCCGAAATGACTTTTTGAAGCTTGTCCCTAGAAAAATGAAAAATGAATAAAAAAAAAATAGTATTTTTCTAATATTTATCATTGAAAAATCAACAATTACCTTTAAATGAATATACAGATATTTACATAAAATGTGCTGTTTTGATAATATGAGCAGATAGATTCCTTTGAAATTATAAAATTATAAAAAATTAATAAAATATGAGAAAAACAAATTGCGAATTGAAAATTTTGCATATAAATCATATAAACTTAGGCAATTTATTGTTATATTCACATAAATAAATAATTACATAAGAGCCAAATAAAAGTAATATTACACAAAGGCCAAACAGAGAAACGCAAAAAAAATACAAATATCATATATTCGATTTTTTCATTCACTACATATAAGATCTGTCCAATAAAATTAAACTCAAACCGAAAAATGCAACTTTCGATGCTCATTTTAGATGCTTGTATTAAAAGTTAAGTAATATAATTGGATTAGGGAAATCACATATAATAATTATAATATGATTTGTAATTTTTTTTTTTTTAATTATTATTTCATTAGTTTACTACTACAAAAGGCAAATTAACCAAAAAAAAAAAAATATCCAAAAAAATATAGTATAATAACGTGTAACGATACCTGACATGATCGACAGTTTCATGTTTTAAATAAATCTATCTATTTTCGCAATAAGATTATATCTTAACTCAACGATGTCTAATAATACTGAACCTAAAATTACTGGTAAATCAAATGAGTGGATTGATTGGATTGAAGAGGCTATTACGAAAAATTACTTTAAATATTATGAATACTACCATTTTAGTAATATTCAAGAAATTGGTTCCGGAAGCTTTGGAAAAGTTTATCGTGCGAACTGGAAAAATTCTCATAAATATTTAGCACTGAAATCTTTTCCTAATCTCAACGAAGTCACGATTAAAGAAATTGTCAATGAAGTAATTATAATATAATAATTAATACCATATTACTGCCTTTAAAAATATACTATGCTTCTAATACAAAATTTTACCAATTGTTTTAGCTTAAACTTCAGCGTGAAGTGGATTTTCACGAGAATATTATTCGTTTTTGCGGTATTACAACAGGTATTATGATTATACTAATAAATTTCATCTTTTTAAAAAACATTAGAAATCTAAAATAGTATGTTTTTATTAAAAGAAAATCCAAGTGATGATTCAAAAAAATATTTGTTAGTTATGGAATATGCAGATGGTGGTACTCTTCGAAACTATTTAAAAGAACGTTTTAATCATCTCACTTGGAATGATAAATTAAATTTGGCACTTCAATTAGCTTACGCCGTATCATGCTTACATGACGAAGGAATTGTGCATCGTGATTTGGTAATTTTAATTACATTTTACATACTGTATATTACAATTTTGATTGATTATTTTATTTATCAAATCTATAATAGCATTCCAATAATATATTAATTCGTCAAGATACCATTAAATTATCTGATTTCGGATTGTCAAAAAGGATTGAAGAATCATCTAATCGTCAATCAAAAATATTTGGAATGGTTACTTATATTGATCCACAAATATTTAATCGAAAAAGAAATAGTAATAACCAATTACAAACATACTCATTAGATAAAAAGAGTGATGTTTATAGTATTGGTATACTCTTATGGGAAATATCTAGTGGTCGACCACCTTTTTGTAATGAGCCATATGATATTGGTTTAGCCATTGAAATTTTACAAGGACTTAGAGAGACTCCTGTTCCAAATACACCTGAAGATTATATGAAAATTTATACTGGTAATTATAATTTAAACAATATAACCTACATTCGGCCCTACATATAACGAAAACGAAATTTCGTCTGTCACTTAAATTTAATTAATCAAATACTTCAAATATCCCTCAAATTCTTCTAGAGGGTTCGTTATATTAAAGGCTGACTAGATTAATTATAATAATTAAATTATTATTCTATATTTTTTAGATTGTTGGAATATTGAACCAAATAATCGACCAACTATCAACCAGGTTGTTGGTAAATTAAATGCAATTACACCATTCCAAAAAAAGAGTATAACTATAAAAGATCGATCATATGATTCTAATACAGACAATCAATTGCCAAGTGAATGGCAACTTAATGTTGAAGATTCTAAAAACAATTCATTACATGGAGAATTATCTCAAATTATTCAAAATTTTAATATGATGAACACAGAAGAAATAATATCTTCAATGTCATCATCAAATGATCATTTTAAGGTAATAGTTGATGAAATAATAAATATTTTTAATAAAGTAGAACAACAAAAACAAAATATTCTTAATTATTTTAATAATAATAATGTGACTTCACAAGAAATTTATAATTGGTTATTAAATAATCAAAATGATTCAAATTATATTATCTTGATTGGAAGATTTAATCAATTAGGAATCGGAACTAGTATTAATAAGCAAAATGCATTTAAATTATATCAAAAGGCAGCAGATTTAGGGAATGCATCAGGAATAAACAGTTTGGGATATTGTTATGAGCAAGGAGTTGGAACTGGTATTAATGAGCAAAAGGCATTCGAATTATATCAAAAGGCAGCAAATTTAGGTGATGCATCTGGAATAAATAATTTGGGATATTGTTATGAGAATGGAATCGGAACCAATATTAATAAGAAAAAGGCATTTGAATTATATCAAAAAGCTGCAAATTTAGGAAATGCATCTGGAGTAAATAGTTTGGGATATTGTTATGAGAATGGAATTGGAACTAACATTAATAAGCAAAAGGCATTTGAATTATTTCAAAAGACAGCAAATTTAGAAAACGCTTTTGGAATAAATAATTTGGGACATTGTTATGAGAAGGGAATTGGAACTGGTATTAACAAGCAAAAGGCATTTGAATTATTTCAAAAGGCAGCAAATTTAGGTAATCCATATGGAATAAATAATTTGGGAAATTGTTATAATAGTGGAATTGGAACCAGTATTTACAAACAAAAGGCGTTTAAATTATATCAAAGGGCAGCAAATTTGGGAAATGCCTCTGGAATAAATAGTTTGGGATATTGTTATGAGAAGGGAATTGGAACCAATATTAATAAGCAGAAGGCATTTGAATTATATCAGAAGGCAGCAAATTTAGGAAATCCATATGGAATAAATAATTTGGGAAATTGTTATCGATGTGGAATTGGAACTAGTGTTGATGAACAAAAGGCAATTGAACTATATCAAAAGGCAGCAAATTTAGGAAATACCTCTGGGATTAATAATTTGGGATATTGTTATGAGAATGGAATTGGAACAACATTGTCATATGATCGCAAATTACGAAAGCATACAACCAATACTAATAAGCAAAGGGCATTTAAATTATTTCAAAAGGCGGCAAATTTAGGAAATACCTTTGGAATTAATAATTTGGGATATTGTTATGAGAACGGAATTGGAACCAGTATTGACAAGCAAAAGGCATTTGAATTATATCAGAAGGCAGCAAATTTAGGAAATTCATATGGAATAAGTAATTTGGGAAATTGTTATCGATATGGAATTGGAACCAATGTTAATGAGCAAAAGGCATTTGAATTATATCAAAGGGCAGCAAATTTAGGAAATAATATAGCTCAATATAATTTTGCTTTTATGTATGAAAATGGAGAAGGAACTGAGAAAAATATAGATCAAGCAATTTATTGGTATCGAAAATCTGCTAAACAAAATCAGGATTCTCGGAAACGATTAAAAAATCTTTTAAAAATTAACAGTAAAAGGAGTAATTCATGTAAAATAAATTAAAAATTTATTTGAACATAAATTTTGTAATAATTATTTTGTTTGATCAATTGATATTCTAGCAAAAATAATTGAATATTTCTAGACAATAATACATATCGAGCCAAATTTTCCATTTCAAAATTCTTATAATTATTAATCGTTAATTTTGTGCTATAACTCAAAATTATTTCATGAACCTTTAATTTTTCAATATATATATATTTTTTTAAAAAAAGGCAGATGATCCAACAATCAGGACAATACGTTAGTTTCACGGCAAAGGAAGTTCCAATTTTCTCAGTATGCTGCGCCAGGTAATAAGTCAGATAATTTAAAGTGTCGACATATGACTATAAAGTTAAGATTTAAAATGCGGAATTTGAGTTTTTAAAAATGATTTTTTTTTAAAAGAAAGTGACATTATTTTACATTTAATATCGATGCGCTTTAGTTTTTTCGCTCGATTATAACAAAAAAAAATTAAGATATTAATAAAATATATAGCAATATATTGGCGATATCTTTAAAAAAAAAGTAATATGTTAAATTTTCCAAAATTTTAAAGTACTTGATGATTTGTTGTACACTTCTTTTGGATAGTCAAAGATAAAATTATATCATAAAATAATATTATAAATAATTAATAATATGGTGGAATTTCTTATTCCATATATAATACAGTACAATTTAATATTATAACACTCAAATACGGTGTTAACATGATATATATCACTGTATATGAACAAGATGCAAGTTGCTCTTCAGTAAAGTGGCAGTAAAGTGGCGATAAACTCTTGTTGGTAGAGATATTTTAATAGAATTACTGAAAGTAATTCCGTTGTTTGCAACGATGTTGCTTCGTAACTTTCAAGAATTGCCTATTATAATACATTGTATCTTTTTGTAATACTGTATTTGAAACAATTGTGCTGCATACAAAATAAATTCTTGTTGTATTCTATAGTTAACTTAAATATTGTAATTTTTTTTTTTGATATGGTTGTTTGATTCATCATTTTGATTAAATTTTAGTAACAGGATTTGCACAGATTTTAGAAATAAGATGAAATTGATTAATGCCCTATAATCTTGGTAAAATTATTTAGTAGTAAAGTGATTAATGACATTAAGAAATAAAGGTGGTTGAATTGTAATTCTTAATGTATTGTAGAGAAAAATACATGACCAAAATGAGAAACATTAAGTTGAATTACATGATTTCATTTTAATCTGAATTCCTTGTTAATTTTTTAAATATAAATTATTAAGTAGGAATTTTTTGATTTTTTAGATAAAATAGTTTCATGAATACTTGCATATCACAGGTGCCAAAAAATTATGTAAATCTACAATTTTTAATACTATTTTAGGGAGCCGTAATTTGATAACTGGTACTAAGAAATTATTCATGTGACAAATAATAATCCTTTGCTATTATCACGTGATACCAATACGCCCCTTATTTTAGTGAGGCATGAAAAAATGTATAAAGCTAATAGGAAAAAAAAAACTCTTTCCCCTATTTTTTCATTTTATTAAAAAGAATTTTTTATGCAAATAATTTGAATAAACATAGGAGTAACTATTTAAATATACGCAGACAAACTTTTTAATGAATACATACAACCTAAAGGTTGTAGACATATTGTTGATAGAAATGTCGATGAAGTTACTGACTTCCTAAAAGCTTGTCATCTTTGGCATGACTTAAAGAAGAAAGATGGTTCAGTAAATGACCTAGGATGTTTCACAAAAGGAGTTTCCAACTACATACACATACCCCAACCTATGCTATTCCTTATCGGGGGAATAGTAAGTAAATTTTATGAAGACATTTTGGATGCTAATGTAAGAAGCTTAAATTCAGTATGAAATTACCATCGACGAACTCAAAGCCAAACTTGCTGGCAGATAATAGGACTTACAGCATCCAATTCATCCTCAGCAAAAAAGGTACATGATTTAGAACAGCACTTTTAGCAACTTCCAGTGGTCAACATCAACAATAAATACCAATGACATCATATTGATAACACCAATCGTAATAAACATAAATCATCATCACAAGAAATACTGCAACTAGAGAGTTAATTCTGTTAATTCTTCTAAGAATCAATCAAAATCAAACAAGAAAGCAGAGAAATCTGTACCTCCTAAGACTGATAAAAAAGCAAAAAAGGAAAGGCCTCCTCACATCATCACAGGATTTGCAAAAAAATTGCGTAATGTCATTATTTATGATGCACCTGGAAAATGGGATGCAGAAAAAATTACTGAGGAAATAAATAAACACTTTGGTTCTCTTGTGAAAGTTACCCTATCAAAACAAGAAAAATACACCTGTGTAAGGGCCACAATAGTACTGAAGACTACAATACTTAACGTATTTGAAGAAGATAAATGATAAATATTATTAGTCAACACTTTAGTCAAATAGTTTCTAGCAGACTGTCTTTAGAAAAACATAAACAAAGATCTGTCTTCCAAGCCGTATTAACTGACTTTGGTGAAGGCTTTGAAGAATTACCTTATTTTTCAGGATGAGAAATTTATGGAACATCGTCATCTAACCACAATAAAACTGGTAAAAAAATCCCAAATGCAATCAGAAATGTATAGGGTTTTTCTGAACCTCAAATGATTTAAATTTGGTATGTCAAAACCAATTCAGATCCATGAAAAAGTTATACAATGGAGGATGGATAAGATTAGGAAGAAAAAGTCTGACCCAGCCTATCTATTAGCAAAGATTTTCTCTTCAAAGAAAAATAAAGATGGCAAGAAGAAGTCTAATAATATATACTTACAATTATCTCACAGTCCACTATTTTAATTTTTTTTTAAATTTATTATAATTCATTTTATACTTATTTAATAATAAAAAAAAAACAAAATAATTTTTTATTGTTTTGATTGATTACATTGTTAATGTAATCATTAAAATTATATTTCTGATTAAATTGTAGTTGCTTTTTACTATTTTTTAAAAAAAGTCTTGTTTTTTGAATTTTAAAACTAAAAACAATGTATTATTCTATTTAATTTATTTTACAAAAAAAAAAAAAAAAAATTAAAACTTTGATATTCAATTTATTTAAAAAAAGAAATTGCAGAAACATTTAACAATGATCTTTTTAGTGCTTATTTTCGCCGCAATAATCATATGACGATTTGCTGATGTATAATTCAACTTTATTGTGCAATTCAATGTCGATATGTTTATTTTAAATATCTATTAATATAAATGGTGATAATAATTATCTATAAAAAATTTTCATCCCGTCTGGTTTTCTTGGAATAAAACTAGAAAAATGATCATTTATCGGAGTTGTTCAGATTTAATTTTTAAAAGAAAGATATTTTTAAAGTAATACAATTTTTCTTTGTTAAGTTTAATATATTAATAGGCGTATATAAATTTATAATTAATAATTAAAATACTAGTGTAAAAAAAATTTTATATCACTCTACATTTTAGAAGTTCCGATTTGTGGCTGTGCAAATAATTATTAATGATAGGAAATTTCTTTTATATCACAATAATATAATATACAAGAACAAATATTTAATCAATTTCATAAATTTTATTTAATTTAAAATAAGGTATATAAATTTCTTGGGACCTTTGATTCATCGAATTTTTCCATTAACATTAAATTCTATGCTATGATTAAGAAATTTGTCATGTTTAAGGAACAATATAAATGCATCCGATTGTTGATTTTCTTACTGCAATCTTTAAAAGTATCGAATGCTCTAACAGCTGTAATATCCACCCTATAAAAAATTTTTCAGAAAATTGATCACATGTCCGAGCTTTTTCGGAATAAAACTAGAAAAATGATTATTTATCGGAGTTGTTTCCATATATATTTTTATGGGCTTTGACTTATATTATTCATAAAGTGATAACTTTTGTACGTTATCCGATCAAATGATTACGTAAATATCAATATGCGACTATCGTGACCATAATAAAGCACGAATGCTAGTGATTACTTGTTTATTTACTAATGTAAATCTGATTTGTTCAAGAGTTCAAATGTTAGCTGGATCGTACATGACTTCGTGCAGTCGTAGAAATGTCAAAATGAACGTATCACAATTTTTGTTATTTGTCTTACTAAGCCATCGATTTTATGTAACTCACATGTCTAACTAATATAGTTAGTAATTATTTTTTGAAATGATTATAATCTCAATTTGATTAAATTAATTGATTATTAAATAATGATCATATGAAAATTATAGTATGCACGCAGTTTTTAAAATACTTAATTGATCTCATTTTTTTTAAAAAAAACTCGCTTCTCCAACTTGAAAGAATAGCAAATGTCCCCAGAATTCGACCCTTCTTTTTTTAATTTATCTATTAAAAAGTTTATACCAGTAAAATTATAACCGCTTTTTACAAATGATATTTCTTTAAAAGTTAATTTAATTTTCCCCTTTTGTTAAGGTTTAAATCTTAGAATCCATTTCATTAATAAGCAAAACTTGAAAGAAACTTTGTGACGCTCAAGGTTAAACTTAATAGTAAAATAGTACAAAAAAAAAAACTTTGTTTCATTTATGTACTATGTTCGGATGTATTCCGAGATGACCAACATTTTTACTAAAATAATATATATTGATTAAATGAATAACTGTTAGTGGTGTTTGTGATCGAAAACCTTTTTTAGAATCATTTTAATTTGTTATTGACTATTTTTTTCTATATATTATTATTATTTTTTTTTAATTATAAGGAAATAGTGATTTGTCTAGAATCATTTTTGGAGATGAAACTTCAAAAGAATTTTTTTATTTAACAGTATTATTAAACAGAACTAACCATTTTTGATTCTTTTTACGATTGTTCTAATAAGTTAATAACTAACTATTGGTGTGAAAAGTCCGAATAATACATATAAAAGTTACATAATTATACATTTACCATCGAGTTTTAACATATCATTCATGATTAGACTTTTCTCGTTTATGCATATATATGCAACGGTTGATATATAAATATCTATCTGCAATGTCTTTGTTTATACATTTACCTCCAATAATAAATAATCAATATTTCTTTATAACAAAAATAGATTACGGATGTTCAATTAACTTTTTCTCCGATAAATATTCTTTTCAATAAAATTTAATATTTTGTTAGTCTAAATGCATCAAATCATCATGTATCACTGCAATTGTGTTTTTTTTTTCTTTATAGAGTTAAATTCCAAATTAATCGTGTGAATATTTTATTAAATAAAATTGGTTTTTAGCAAATTGATTCTGCAAGTTCAAGATAATTCAATTATAAATCATCTTTTTTAAAAGAAACTTATTCGAAACAAAAGAGTAATAATCTTTTTTTATTTATTTAGAATTAGTAAAATTCCAGATGATCATCTCCCTGTGTTTCAGTTATTAAATAATTAAAATAATGCTCTTTGATAGAAATAATAAAGTGCTTCATTTATTAGTTACAAAGAACATTATTATTATAATCGTAACAGATGTTATATTGATTTCTGTGTGACAAGCTTGATTGGAATAATGTCAAATAGAAAACGCCAGTCAAGAGCAAGTAAATCTAAATTTATAAAAAATCGTGCAATATTCTCGAAATAGATTTATAAAAGCAATTTATCTTTCAGAGATAAAACGCGTCCCTTTCATTAAATTAACTTAACTGTTTGTTAAATTGGTTCTAGATATCTAAATTTTGTGCAATTCGGTGAAACATCTTTATTATATATAGCCTGAATTTCTTTTAAAAGGGGGGAAAAATATTGGATTTCTATCTATGTTTATTTCAAAATAAAATTTCATCAAAAAAAAAAAAACAATGACATCTAGAAATTATAACAAACTAAAAACACGTCGAACATTACGATTAATACGTATGTCAATACGTATTCATATAGTAAATCATAATACAAATAATGCAAATAATAACCTTATGTCTAATACAATTAATCGAATCAATCAAATTCGTCCACAGCAAACAACAAATACTACAAATACTTTTGTGGATCAATTCTATAATGGTTCTAAATTTCCTTAGAATTTTGTTTTAAAATATATTCTTTAAGCTATTAAAGAATAATAAAAATCTTATATAAGTACGTCGGAAAAAATAACTTTAAAAATTATTTATGAAAAAATAATATAGTAATAAGATAAATCAAATTTTTGTTAATAAGTAGAATAACTTTATATGTGTTATAACATCTATGTTTAAAAACTTCGCTTCAATGCAAAATAATATAGTATTCAATAATTCAATTCGATTTATTATTATGACGAATTATGGGATAAAATAATTGATAAAAACGGCTTAAAACGAGTCGAAATGTCAATTTCATATGTAGTATATAAAGATAGTGTTCATAATATATAAATACATAAGACAATCAATTAATAAGAAAATGTGAGAAATAAAAAAAAAAATAAGAGCCTCATTCATATTAGGGATAAAACGTTTAACATTCTATCCTTCAAATTCTATAATAAGACGATTGATTTACGAAATGAAATTTGCGATATGAAATCAATGAAAAACCATGTAGATCTTCCCTTTTTTAGACAATTTTTGATAATGCAAGTCAGAATTTTTTATTAATCATTATAGTATCTGACTGACACTATAATAATTCCGGCCCTGAAAAAATGCGTACGGCTAAGTAAAATTCGGTTGAACCCCCATATATATATTTCTGAGTTCTATGAAACCTCAAATCACAAGAATTTCGTACAATAATTATTAATAAGATAGATGAAAGAAATCTATACCTAATTAACCATTATATGCTGAATTCTTACACGCTCTAAGGAAATTATTTGCGGGGTAATTAGCTATTCGGCCTAACTGATAATAATAAAATTACTTGTCTTTATTATGTATGACATATATAGTAATATATCTCTAAAATCGGAAATAAGATCCTATTGATGATAATAGATCCGATTGATTATGATCAATAATACTATCGTTAAGAAATGACTATAATTTTCAGCTGATTTATATAAATTGTTTCAGAATTTTCCGTAAGAGGTATAAAAAAAATCACCTATTTATATCTACTATATGTCCGAAAATTTCTATGATGCCGAAAGTGGTCGGTCATAAAGCATTTAAAGCATTTTCACTGAATTTTCACGAGATTATTATATAAACATTATATTAAATTTCTTTTTCTGAAAATCCCTTCATAAAAAAAAGATAACAAGAATTCCTATGAGCAATGAATAGAATTAAACAAGTGAGACTTTCGAGAAATTATTGCTTTTTGAACATTTATTTCATTTTTATAATACTGTATATATGAAAAGTTACACGTAAGAAACTACAATTTTATTACTTTTATTCTTGCTATTATTAATTAAAGTAATTTATTTCATTGGGATAAACAGTGTTAATTTTGAAAATTTCACGATTTAAGGGTTTATTTCTTTTTTTTTTTTTGTATATCATATGACGTTTGCGTAATATTAAAATAAATAAAGATGAGGTATAAGTCATATCATCATATAGAATTGGTCAAAATTTTCAAAATTTAAGTGTATTATATTATTACATTATTTTATCTTGATGAATAGAAATAGAATGTTAAAAATCTATGCACCCGATGAATGCATTTTGTGTTACATTTAAATTTCAAATTTTTTTGTGAACAAGCCAAATACTGTACATTATTTACAAAATACTGTACAAAGAAAAAAGGAGTTAAAATAGTAAGAATTCTTAGAACATATTATTATTCTGCTTCGCATGATCATCAACTGTGTACATTTGAAAATATACATAAAATAAAACTTCAAAAATCATATGTTTCTTGGTATTTTTTTTTTTATTTTTTTTTTAGAAGGGATCTCTATACCATCATATTTTATTGTAAAGCCCCAGAAGATTCAAAATATATTTTATGCTAGGAACTACATAATTAATAAAAGGTATTCCCGTTCACGTGATAAACCCATTATTATATGTATTATTTTATAATTTCACAATTAATCGAATTACGCTTTTAAAAAGATAATTCTTGAACGAATATTTTAAAAATTTATGTAGTAACTTTTTTTTTTTATTCCGATATCAAATCGTAGAGATAACAATAGTTGATAGATAACCTTTGCATGTTATGAGTGCCAATCCAAATCAAACATTTCTGCAAGTTTCATGTTTCACAGACATAAATATCTACTTTAATAAGTTATGCTATGGCTAGCGGCTTAAACAATAAAGCATGGTACATTACCTGTTACTTCAGATGCATGTATTCATAATCAATCAGATCTCTAATAAATTTATATGTTTTTTCATTTATATGCAAAAAAGCGGTTTGGCAAGGTTGTTATTTCCGAATTTGGAATTTAGAAATACAGTAGTACGAATTTTCAGAAATACATCTAAAGCTTCGATATGACGGATAAGCACTTTTCGTTTTTGTTCTTAAACTTCCACATTTTTCGTAATATCGATATGTAATAAAATTTTGACAAATAACTTGCACTTTTAATTACGTACACCACATGATTTTAATGGGGCGAAAATCTTTATAAATCATCTCCAGAGGAAGATGAATATCAATACCGCATTTTCCATCCAATGCGGAAATCAACAGAGAAATTTTCCATTTGGATTGTTAAAATCACATTTTATAATTTAAAAAAAGAAATGTTATTTCTTAATCACTATTTACACATAATAATTCAAATAAATAC
This sequence comes from Glomus cerebriforme, assembly GCA_003550305.1. Taxonomy (NCBI): domain Eukaryota; kingdom Fungi; phylum Glomeromycota; class Glomeromycetes; order Glomerales; family Glomeraceae; genus Glomus; species Glomus cerebriforme. The sequence continues at coordinate 80,506 of QKYT01000264.1, forward strand.
TCTTGATACTATTTATTATCTTTACAATTTACTTTAAACTCCATTTTTTTTTGACCTTTCATACTTTTAAAATTATATTCTTTATCAATGTGTTCAGATATATACTTTATTACATGCATCTGATAGTTTGTTGGAGTTTATCACCAATTTCCACTTATTTTTGACCGGTCCTATAATTCTTTTTTTTTTTTTTTATTATCGATCATTTTATTTTGTGATAATAAATTTTACAATTAATAGACTGATTAATATCATATCCTATTTCGGGGGTGTCTAAAGCCAGATTCGATACCGTAATTTTTGGCCGGCATTACAGCATTAAGAAATTTACTATGTGACAAATAATAAGTGGCAAATAGGATTTTCATATCTAAGTTCTCATAGTAAAAAGAGGTGTGATGCGGGGTGACAAATTATATAGTGTTTCCACGTGATCGAAATCGGCTTTCTATTTCGTCGAACAACCAGGTAATTAAAACCACCTTTTTTTCTTCAACGATTGAGAACGATCAATCATCCCTTTATTTTATTTATAATTCTTTTTTGGAGCATCATGACTGACATAACATCATTATTCAATCATATTAAGGGAAATTCTTTGAGAAAACAAATCAATTCTATGAATCCATGACAATAGTACATTTATGTAGCACGTATGGCATAGGGTTATTCATTTGTTAATAATTATTATTTTATAGAACTATAATATTGTAACTCTCCTTACGCAAAAAAATGTGGGTTTAATCACTTTATAAACTTCATAAACTTACGAATTAATTGCCAAAAAATTGTTTACAATTTTAAGACATATACCGTAATTTTTATTAATCACATTGACAATACGATCATAATGATATACTGTATATAATCATTTTATTGTATTATCATTTATCTGTTATAGATTTATTGTTCTTTTATAATCTTTTATAAATTTTTTTTTTTTTTTACGACATACTGTATGATAATTTCTATACATTTCTTGAAGCTAGCAATTTGGGTTGTACTATCTTAGAAATCGCGTGAATTTAATAACTTGGTGATGTGTGCTATAACCTTTTTTCATTATCTTTCACATATTTAGTATTCATATTTACAATTATACATAAAAGTAAAATACTCATATATTATCTAGAAAAAAAGCTTATATTATTATTGATTTGACCAGTGTTCGGAAATGACCTAGTCATTTGATCATTTAAAGGATTTGCCTAATCAATTATCATTATTCATAAAGCTACGCTGATGGAGTATAGAATCAATAATTTTTCACATCATGGATTTAAAAAATCATTAAATTTTTATGTAAATTCGAAGGTATAATAAAAAAGTTATTTTTATTTCTTCATATTCAGTATTATTAGAAGGTTCATAAAAGAACTGTTCGGCTGTTGTTGCTTGAAAATTAGTAAATCCGTAAAGTGGGAATAGGAGCAATTGGAGTTGCTTGTGCCAAGTAATTCTACCGTTTGTTGAGTATGTTGAGTAGCTAATTATTTTTTATAATTATTTTTTTGAAGACATGATATTCAATTAATGGTAAAATGATAGAAGAATGAAGAGAGATCACTCATGATCGTAAAGTTCGCGCAACATCTGATTTTGATTGGCTTATTTCTTATCATGTGATTCTAATCTTCTTTATGATATATCCCATCATTCAAATTTTCGTGAATATGATGAAAACAAACGTGATAATACAGTATTAAACATTTGCTATTATGAATTTGTTGTCATATTGTTCCAATCCGGATTGTTCTGAGTTTCATCGATGGATATTGTACCGCGAACAACTAAAAAACTTTAAAATTCTGTAGTGATAATAAATTTAAAGTTATTCCATTATCTGATTAACGCTCTTTAATTTTTCAAAGTCTATAATTAAATTTTGATGTAATAATTTATTTTTGATTTCGAATTATGATAAATAATAAATATATTAAACTACTTAAAACTATTTAATATTGGAATGATTCATATCTATTAATACTTATATATTGGTATTATTCAACTAAAAATATTTTTGAAATCAGTGTATCATGCTCAAGATGTTTGTGACAAGTTAATATACAAAAAAAATTCTAGCTATTTGAACGATAAATTATTTTTTAAGGAAACAGCAAAGATACGGTTTGTTATCATTCCACCATTTTCTATACATATGGTGGGACTAATACAAATACCTAATCCTAAATATACAGGAAAAGCACCTCTATTTGAGATTTGCATACCTATTTAAAGTAGAAATTAAATTTTTTGATGAGAAGGAATTTAGTTTTTTGAGCAAATTTGTAGAACTTGAGGAACTTCATTTAGGAACCGTTGAAGCATCATGATCAAAATAAAGTAATTGTACAGTCCATACTGTACCTAATTAATGAACCTAATGGTTAATATGCAGTCACTGCATATTAAGAAACTGTTTCCCCTATACATGTATATATATTTTGTAATGTTAGTTGAAACACTTGTACAACATATGGATGTTTGGAATTTTCATCGAAAAGAAAAAAGTATCGATCGATTTTTACACAGAAAAATGACAAGGAATCAACTACACTTACTACACTTTAAAATTAAGGTTATCTTTCCTTGTTGCATAATTCATCACAGGAAGTCAACAATCAGTTGAAAACATTCTATGTCCTTCATACACAAAGACAGAGTGATGAAAGCCCCGAAAATAATGGCTTGGGTGGCTCATGCATAGATTACTAAGATAGTGTAACAATACACTTCAAACAAATTTTAAACCTTATTTTCTTTTTTTTTTTTTTTGAGAATGTTCTATCGTAAAATTTGGACGTGCTTCTAAAGTAAGTTTTGTAATTGTGTTTTTTGAGTTCCTTAATATCCTTTTTTCTTCTCTTTCTATTTTTTTAGGAATGTTTTACTGTGAAATTCAAGAGAGCTGCTCGAGTAAGTTTCGTAATGGGGTTTCTTTTTTTCTTTTCTTTTTTTTTTTATCTATTAAATATTTTTTTTTGTTAATTACGTTCCTTTTCTCTCTTCAAAAGGCGTTGTGTTTATTATGAACTACCTACATTAGTTTTTAAAAATTTTAAGGTATTCTATTGCGAAATTTAAAAAGGTTTCAGTTCTTTTTAATAAATTAATTTTTTCTTTTCTATTTTTTTTTAGGAATATTCAATGGTTTTGGGATTTTCTTTTCTTTCTTTTTTTTTGTTTGAATGATAGTATTTAAATAATTATTAGTATAGATTTTAACAATTTTTTCGACAAAAAATCCAATTCGTATGAGCGATCATGAACTTAAATAATTGATTTTTTTTGGTCTTGGGAAATTTCTTTTAATAAATAATATTTATATAAATCTAGCATATTAGTATAGATTTTATTTTCAAATAAATTTTTTTTTATTTTTTTTCTCCAAAAATCCAAATTTTTTGATTTCGTCAGTATAATGTCTCTCTGAGTTGGTATTACGAGCCTAGGTGCGTAGGAGGATAATTATACTCATTTTTTTTCTTTATTAGCGGTAAAAAAAGAAATTTTGAATCAGAAAATTTAACTACACTATTAGAACTAGTAGTTGTTTCAATTTAACTGATCTTATTAATTTTTTTATTAAATAAAAATAATCTACTTTTTCATTAATTTGAATTCCTGTTTATACTCGCTGTAATATTTAATCAGAATTAAAAAGTAATATTAAAATCCGGAGTGAGGTATCAAAAAACCAACGTGAATGAAGCCAGTTCTGAGCTGTTTTCTTTAAAAAAAAAGAGTAAAACAATTAGTAAAATTGTCTAAGAATTTACAAACCGAATAATTCTACCTCAATATCTCCCAAAAATCTTTTACCTTTTCAGAACTGGAGAATTAAAAGAAGTACGAAATTAGCATGGATAAAACAAATAAGAAACGAAGAATAAAGAAAACAAGAAATGAAATAGAAGGATAAAAAAATACCTTGTTACACTATCTTGGATAGAATGTATCATATGACAGCGAAATTTACAAAGAAAGCCATTATTTTTGGCAATTTTTCACCATATGGCATTATGTAATTGCAATATGATCGGAAGATCAAAGAATATGAGCCCTTTATGGAATAAACATGGAACACAAAAACGGGTTAACTAAGGTTTACGTAATTTAATTTATTTTTAAAATGAATTATTTTATGCGATTGGTCAAAAATATCAATTCTAAGAATAATTTGTACTTTTTAATATATGCATTGCTGGTAATTAATCACCAGATATACAAAATTTAAAATTAATAAAATGATTTAGCAAGAGTTTCGAGTCACCTACTTTAGAATATTCTTTAAACATCATACGTTATAATACTGTTTACCTTTCAAATCTTGTATTTCATAAACTCTTATGCGTGAATTGTGCGTGGAATTTGTTGGAAAATCAATTTTCGCGTGAAATTTCTATTTATTATTTTATTTACCCCTTGATTGACCACTCCGACTCAGAATGAAGAATGAAGTTTGATACTCATTTAGATTATCATTTTTCATTTCTCTGTATTTTTTAAGAATAATTAATGATCTCTTATCCGAAAGGTGCCCAGATTGTACAGTACACATTCAAAAAATTTTCTTTTTTATGCAGAATATATACACCCGAATAAAGATTTTTTATAGAACAAAAAAATCTTTTCATTGTTTAAATAGTTATATGTTACACATATCATATTTTTGTGAGAAATAAATATTTATATAAAAACCTAGGAAAAATTTTTTACTAACCGGTATAATTTGATTATTCCTTTATTCCTTTAATTTTTAGGCAATAAGCAGATTATCAAAAATAATAAAAATAATAATACTAAACAAATAATAAAAAAATAAATTATTTCCATTATAACAATGCCACAAAGAAAACATAAACCAAGAAAACGCAGAACATTAAGAACGTTACAATTTACGAATATCGCAAATAATGTAAATAACGTAAACCATAACCGCACTTTACGAATTCGTTCGATAAATAATTCTCATATCGTCGACCGAATCGCTCGAATTACCTTACCACAAATTACAACAAGTTCATTCGAAAATGATTTCTTTAACGGAATAAGTTTTTCTGATAAAGAAAATCTCAAAATTGTAAGTAGTTCGCTAGAAAATGATATTTTTAACGGAATAAGTTTTTAGTTTTTATGATTCAAATCTTTAATTTTTACCACTGAATTTTACATGTATTTTTACATTTTATTACGATAATAATTAAATTAGATTTTTTTTTATAGTTCAATAAGATATTAATAATTGATGATTTTAAGATTTATTATGTATTTTATAAGATTTATTAAAATTCCTGTAGTAAGGAAGCAATTTATTTAATATGAATATAATTATAATAAAAAAGTTGAGCGTTACATATTTCGATATATATTATTAATGTTCTCGACCTAACAGATAATATTCCGATAAGAGTAATGAAACGAAAGAATTTGTAATAACACGACTTATTTGGTATTTACCCCGGATTTCTTTCTGCAATTGCCATAATGGTCCTTTTGTAATAGGATTTAGTATGAGAGAACATTCTGTATTAAATATCTATTATGAATGTGTGCAATCGGTCACATTAATCTAAAACGCGTAATTAACAATGTAATAATTTTAAATTTGGTAATTTATTTGTAAATACAGTATAAGATTAGACTGACTGTTATTACTAACCTAATACAGAACTCATAAAATAGTAAGAACACTAATACGGAATGTAATCAAAATGGGGGAAGTGGATTTATAATAATCGACAACCAACCAAATTTATGCATCATTAGTAATTCTTATGCACCCAAAAAAAAAAAATAAAGAATTTTTATATGTAATTTCAATTGAGTTCATTGGATTAAGAGTAAAATTGCAGATCATATTAAAAATTACGTGAAATTCAGATGTAAATTACTAGCGCAATAAATCATGCATACATATACATGCAAACCTTTGACAACTGAGACTTGGTTTTGATTTTAGTTTTGATAGGTACGAAAATCAAATGACAAATTTTATTATGCTATTTATACAAGATCCTTTTAATAAATATTTATAAACGTGCTTTTATCTATTAATCTCTTATTCACAATGTCTCATTAAGCTTCGTGCTCATTTTTCAAAATGTAATAATGCATACACTAACTAAAATTGGATGAATTTTGTAAATCATTACATAACGTGATGCAAAATGGCTTACATTGCAGAATAGTGTTGCATATGTCAAAAATATTATTTTGTTAGATATATATACTTTTATGGTTAAATAGCTGTCATTTATGATATTGTTTTTAATAAGGAAGAAAATTCTTGATGTAAACCTGTTTTAAAACAAGTGCCTTATCGAATTATCGATTTTCTTTTTTTATTCCATTTTTATTTTTTATTTACTTTTTTTTTTTTTTTTTTTTTTTTTTTTTTTTATTTTTTTTTTTTTTTTTTTTTTTTTTTTTTTTTTTTTTTTGTAAAATGCAAATCGAATTCTACACATTTTTTTTAAAAAAAAATAATTATCGTTGTAAAATTCACTCATAATGAATGAAAATGATTATGAAGCTGAATGTTGGTTAAGTGAATGGTACAGCAAATGTCGTAATAAATATATTGACCTTGTCGGTGATTTTGGAGGTAATAACAACGTGGTTTGTGAAATAATTAGTATTAATTTTGATTCAAATTTTAAAATACAATTAACATTAATTTATCTAATAAAATTATAGGTAGCGAATTATTCGTAATAGATGGGGATAGTTTACTTTTTAAGTTTCTTTATGATCCTGAAACAGATTTTCTTGATTTTGGTCAATCTATTAGTGGAGGACAATTTTTAGCTCTGACTTTTTTGGTCGAAAATTTTCTTAAAAAACTTAAAGATCGTGAATGCGGTTTTCATATCGCTTTCTTTGATGTTCATAAATCTATATGGAATAACCGACCAAAATTACGAATTGCCAGAGAAATTATTATTAATCACTTAAAATTTAATACTAATATTCAAGTCTTTGAATTTAAGAATTGGTGGACTAAAGAATGGAGAGAATATCTAGATGATAGACAACCCTTATTTATTTTAACTGGTGATGGCTCAACAGAACATTCAATTGATGATTCATCAACTTCTGGAATTGCAACAAAAAATTCACTGAGTCTGGCTACTATCTCGTTACAAGCATTTATATTCTCTTCACTTCATTTAGATATGCCTGTCGCACTTTTACCTGGGATGGAATTTAGAGATTCACGTTCGTACGCTTTTGTATGTGAAAGAGGTGGTAATGTTGATCTAGAAACTCAAAACAAATCGGATGTTATTAAAAAATTGGCTATAAAAGCATTTAAAAAATACGATGAAAAATCAATGTGGTTCAAAAATTTCAAATTAACATCATCGGGCAGGGATTTGCTAAGTTCTCAAAAATATTTGAATGTATGGAGAAATGGTGGGAAAAGGATCGCTCTTATTATATTATCCTTGACAGGAGTTTTGTGTAATAATAATGATAAACCAGTATTTAAATATCTAGCAAAAATATTTTTGTTTCATATTATTCTCCTAGACTATCTTCCTTTAAAGTTAAGGACCGCGCCACCATTAAGCAAAGATTTTGATGAAAGTACAATTGAATTATTCCTGCAAGATTTTTATATTTATTGTATTAAATTTTACATGGGCGGCACTCTTCCAAGTAATTTTCAAAATTTAAAGAATAACCTTTATGATTTAGTAGATACGAGACTTTTTGTATCCTTAATTCAATGTCGTTACGACGGTACGCTAAATTTTAACGTTCTTCCTGAGATCAAACAACAGTTTGATGCATATTGGAATCTATTAAACAAATTTTGTGAATGCAATGGACTTAATTCTTTAGACGTCGATAATGAAGAAATCTTTAGGGAGATTTTCAAAATTAAAATTGATCCAAAATCACGTTATTTAGAATATAACGGAAAAGCGAATCTTCTTCCTTTTGAATATGAATTTTTTGAAGAGTATCTTGGAGATATGCATTTAGAACTTCCTGAAAATTCAAATGTAGAAATTGACGCGGGTCATTATGGATTAATTGGAGATGTTTATTATGATGATAATACACATTGGCACTCTACAAAACCGATCAAAGACGCAAATAAATCAGATTATTATTATAACAAACATAAAACCTCTTGGGAACGAAAAGATTATCAAAAGTATGTGAGATTTCTAGAAAGATATGCGGCTTCATTAAATGGCACACAAGGATATTATACACAAGATATAATTGTTGACAAGTCAGCTAAAAAATCACCAGTTAAGGAATCTGCTGGTGCAATAAGGACAAGAGAGAAAATCGAACAAGAGAAATTACAAAAATCCCTAGATACCTCTGAGCGGAATCTTAACAATGTTTTGAAAGAAATTTCGAAAGATAAAAATATAATAAATCAAATTAAATTTTTGGATAACAAACTTGAAAAAAAAGACAAAATTGAACATCCATTTACTAAGTTTAGAGGACAATTCAAAAAGTTGGAACTCTTGTTGGAGCTTTGGGCCAAACATTGTAAAACATCTAGCATGAAAAGTGACTGGATAATTCCTATAGACATATTGCATCAAGTGTTTTATATTGTGCAGAATTTTTCAAAATATTTGGATGATGAGAGGAAGAGAAACTTAATTGAGGTTTTAAATAGACTTGATTTTATCAATTGTAAAAACCGTCTGGAAAACATTGATACAGTTTTAAATAAAAATCTTCCGTCGTTTAGTTTTAATTTACCTGAAAATTCTATTGATTTATCTATTGAAATATCTGACGCAAGATTTCAAATGTTATATGCGGGTCATTTAATGGACCGAAATACAAATTCTGTAAAAGATCGAAGAGTCCCATTTAAGCCAGGTAATTTTTTTTATTAAAAAAAATTTCTCTTGATGTAAAATATTTTGATTAATAAAATGTACTATTTTATTAGATGAATGGCAAGTCAAAGTATTAGATTTAATCGATAGAAACGAATCCGCATTAATTTGCTGTCCAACTTCTTCGGGAAAAACTTTCATTTCATTCTATGCGATGGAAAAAGTTCTTCGGGAAAGTGATGATGGAATTTTGGTATATGTTGCTCCTACCAAAGCTTTGGTTAATCAAGTAACAGCTGAAATTTATGGTCGTTTTCAAAAAAAATATAAATACGGTAATAAAACAACTTGGGGTATATATACTCGAGAATATCGTGAAAATCATGATAGATGTCAAATTCTTGTAACAGTCCCGCAAATGCTTGAAATATTAGTTTTATCTCCGCAACGTGCATCGTGGGCTAGAAATATAAAAAGGATCATTTTTGATGAGGTAAAAGATTATTCCCACAATTTTTTTTTATTGAAATTAAATAATTTAATTTAATATCTTAAAAAGGTTCACATGATCGGATTAGACGGGGGAGAATATTATGATCATTTATTGTTATTGAACAAGTCCCTACCGATTTTAGCCCTTTCAGCTACTATCGGGAATCCAGAAACATTTCATAGGTGGATAGCTAAATCTAAAGAGGTTCATGGACGTCCAATGAGACTTATTAAAACAACAAAAAGATTTTCAGATTTACAACAATATGTGTATTTACCAAAGTTCCCATTCGATTCGCTCCTTAAAACAACAGTAAATCCAAGAGAAAAACATCGGCAAAGTAATAGTATAGTTCCTATTAATCCAATATTTTCTCTATCGATGGTCATTTTAAAAGAACATGGATTGCCTAGTGATATGAAACTTGTTCCATCTCAATGTGTTCAACTTTGGGACGTAATGAAAAGACACGTGGGTGATAATCCACCAAATGGATTTGATAATTTAGATCCTGATGTTTATTTTAAAGACATTGGTTATATTGTCAAAGATAATGCTGACAAATATGAACAAGATCTCAAGCGAGCTTTTACAAATTATGCAAGGGATGATTCTTCAAGTGAAATAGTAATATCGACTATTGAAGAATTAGGAACTGATATTAAAAATGGATTTAAAGGATTAGAATCAACAGCTAATGGATTAGATATTTATGGAGACGAATTTTTTGAAAAGGGAATTGTACCATTGTTATGTGAACTCTCAGCACAAGACAAACTTCCTGCCATTTTGTTTCATTTTGATAGAAAAGGATGTATCGAACTTGCACTTCATGTTTTGGAGCAATTAGAGTTAGCAGAGAACACGAAAAGAGCTGATGATCCGGAATATCAAGCCAAGAAGAAAGAAGCAATATCTCAGGAAAAGGCTCGTGAGAAAGAATCGAAGAGAAAACGAGATTTAAAGACAAAAGAAGATATTACCCAAAGTGAGACCCATCCGGAACTAGAAGAACCTATTCCGACAATTTTTGACTGGGAAGCACATGATCCTGATTTTACTTTTGTAAATCCAAAGCATAAAGTTTCTTCAGAAGAGTTTGAAAAAATAATCGAACATGCACGTCAAAAAATGGGAAGCAATTCCAGGTTATTAATAGCATTAGAAAGAGGTATTGGGGTACATCATTCTGGTCTTCCTAAAAAGTATTTAAGCGCAGTTGAAATTCTTTTCAGGCGACGTCATTTAGGAGTTATCATTGCAACTGGCTCTTTAGCTCTTGGTATAAATATGCCATGCAAAACAGTAGTATTCGTTGGAGATTCAATTTTCCTCACTGCTTTACAATACAGACAAATGTCTGGAAGATCAGGAAGAAGAGGCTTTGACCCTATTGGGCATGTAATATTTTTTGGCATACCTCTTGCAAAGATCATAAGACTTCTTATGTCAGGGTTACCGAGTCTTTCAGGTCATTTTCCTTTAACAACAACACTTGTTTTACGTTCTTTCAATCTTCTTAATCAATGTAAAGCTAAAAATGCCCTTGATTATAATTATGCCAAAAATGCTATCGAAGGATTATTTAGCGAATCTTTTTTCTGTCTTGGCAAGGAATATTTATCTGAACAAATTAAACATCACTTAAGATTTTCTATAGAATATTTGATGCGCGAAAATCTTATAGATCAAAAAGGAAACTTAATCAATTTATCTGCAATGGTCTCACATTTATATTATGCGGAACCGAGTAATTTCGCATTTTCTGTTTTATTTAAGCATGGAGTGTTTCATAAAATTTGTTCAAATTTAAGAAAAAACTCACTACATGAAGTAGTAAAGAATGAGTTAATTTTAATTCTTTCTCACCTATTTAATAGAGTTAAATTACGTAAATATTCCGGAGCTTTACGCAAAAACCCAAAATATCCTTCTAAAATAATCTTACCTCCTTTACCGAAAGATGTTAATGAAATTTTAACAAAGCATAATGAACGTATATTAAAGATATACACCGACTATGTTGTGACTTTCGCAGAAAACAATTATTCTAAGCTGGGAATTGATAATATCTTACCTTTATCAACAATCACAATCCCTCCTATTAAGTCTATGAATCAAAACTTATTAAGGGAAGATCCTATGATTCCTAAACTTGAATCTATTGCGATTTCGTTTGTTGCTCGATCTCCTTTTATTGCTATGTGTAGTTCTTTAGGTGATACTTTTGTTAATTTAGAAGATTTAACGAGTCACATTCATAGTAAAATATTTTTGGAACTTCGTAGTATACCTTTTATTAAGACAGATGAAGTTATTAATGCATATATAAGTGATTTTTTTTCTCATGGTCAAGAGAAAGCACTTGTTGAAGCAAACGGATTAAAGCGTGGTGAAGTTTGGCAAGTATGTACTTATAATATTTGTTAAAATAATTTTAAATAATTTTGAAAATCCATGAATAATTATTTTCTCGTTGATTTTTAGGTTTTAAAAGATTTCCATTTGATTCTTTTGTCAATAGTTAGTTCTTTAACAATAAGAATTCAAGAAATACGTAAAAATGTAGAATTAGAAAAAAATTTAATGGAGGAAGAAGAACTTGTTCTTAAAGGATTTGAAATGGTTCGAGCACACTTTGAAGAAAAATACAAACGTATTTGGGCCTAAATATGTTGTGAGTAGACATAGAATTCTATTAAATATAATTAAACATCTAATTACTGATTTAACGTACGACATTCTAACCCTCCACCCAATTTATGTTTTTTTTTCGTTACTGAATATCATATCTGATATGTTATCACAGCATTATGTGGTGTACCGTGTGCATGTGACTACGCTCATTATCATCACGTACAGTACATACGTAGTCATATAATAATGATCATATAGAAAAGATTTTGTGGTTGTGCGACATGACAAACATACTATATAATGAATAATAAATATATTTTTCACTCCAAACTTTCATAAACATCATAAATAAGTTGCGAACCACGCACTTTTTTTTATAATGATTTTATATGAAAAAAGTGCAATAATATAGTAAACTTTCATAATGGTTTATAATTCCATAAATTTGACATGTCATATGATTAAATTTTTTTTAAAATTAAAATTTTCGTGATGTTTTATTCTTTTACTCTTTCAAAAATTATTTGCTATTTTTACAATAAATCAAACAATTTTATATAATTTTGTTAATATATAAAAGATAAAATTTGAAGCATCACTGTAAATATTTTTTTTAGAATTAGGATCTTGTATTTATAATGGTACATTGTATAAGGCATATAGTATGGTATGACTCGTTAAATAGATTTGTATTAAAATATTCAAAGCTCTCCTTTGTATAAATATAATATTACATATAAAGTTATGATGAATAAAATAAATATAAAATAACTAATATAACTATAATAATACTTTTTAATGCTTCAAATATCCAATAATGCTAATTAAAAGGGTGAAAGCCGTTGTTTCTTTATAATTAACAACCTTTTACATGTGCAGCATCCATAGTTCAATTCTGTGGAATCAATCTTTTAAGTTCTCTTAGTTTAATAATAATGAATATAATCATTAAAATAGTAAAATGAGAGTATCTGTATCTAATGGCGCAGCGCGCAGCAGAGTTTTTTAACGTAGTGTGGCGCAGAAATTGCGGCTGCGTGTGTACGTATTTTTATTTCGCTACATACATGCTACGTAAAATAATATAACTTCGTCGTGACTACATGACTACGTGATACAAAATTTGTAATCCAATCATTAATAAAAATTCTTGTCATGGCTAATAATTACCTTTAAAAGTTAGTAAATATTTTTAGTTTGAATTAGCTATATAATCGTGTCAATATTATTGAAAATTTTGTTCCTAGTAAATTATTAGTAATATAGATGAAATTTAGATTGTAGCAGCTTCACGAAAATTGGATCGGGAAATAATTTGCAGCAAAATTCTATGGAAATTACATGATAGATTTCATCACCGGTGTCACGTTTCATTTTTTTTTCTTACTTGTTAGTTATTATTTAGCTGCTGGCTCTAGTGCTTCGATCCGGATGAAAACTGTAGATCCATTCTTTGAGATTTTGCGGATTGAAGCACTAGCTGTCATTAATAAGGCTTTACTTTACTTTTTAATTAGCAATGCAAATAAAAATAAAATTTTTGTATGATTTTTATTTATAAAAGTGAAAATAGTTATCATTTAAATGTTTCCTAAAATACAAGTTTCTTAGTACAATCAGAAATCGATAACAAACCCTCCGGTTCACTGAAAAATCTTTAGATCAAAATTTAAAAGTTGTATGTAACGATTTTTATACGTATATCAAAAGAAAAAAAATAAGTATTCTCTTATAATTGGTATATAGTGAGGATTATTTTTTTTTTTGGAGCCATAACTCGCTCACTACAGACCATGGCTTTGGAACCTGAAGAATTGGTCCTCCCTTATTATATCCAGAATCTTCTGTTCATAAGGATAATATATATTAATTGTAGATATAATAATGGAGATTTGCAATTAATCGATAAAATGTTTCCGTGTGTAGAAAATTTTTTCTTTTAATACCTTCCAATCCTATTCGCCGGAAAATAAAAAGATTTTTAACCTCAATTTCCTAGGTCTCAAATTTTTTGTAATTGTTAAAACTCTATAGATTTTAGAAAATGAATGTTTGAAGATGTAAATAGAATAATATTTTTTAATGTATGAAATATTTTTTTTCTCCTTTTAAAGATGACAGAATCAATGTATTGGATGACTAAAGTATTGTAGAGGCACACACAAATATTCCAAATAATAAATGTTTCAATATGTGCCACAATCAGCTATAAACTTTTGAAACGCAAAAGGATAATTACCGAAAATAAAACATAAAATTCTAAAAGGGTATTTTTTATAAATGAATATAAATAAAAATAACCATATATTGGATCAAAGAATTCAAATAACTTTAAATAACTTTAAATATAATTTCGATTATTAAATAAATTTCAACAATTATGGGACTGAGAACTTTCGGCCCTATTTCGGCTTGGCCATATTTAGTCTAAGATAAAACGGCAATTTTATTTATTGTAAGGAAAAAGCGTATTTTGATATTAAAAAGTCAATTTTTAGTTTTAGTTAATTATATCGTCCACACTTTTTTGTTATAAATAAAAGAAAAATAATTGATCTAAAAACTTGTCAAGTTATCGGATTTGCTGCTATTATAGAACAAAAGTTAAGTGGAAATAAAGTCATTGTAGAATTTATTGCTGAAGGAGGATTTATAAAGCTATGGACCAATAACTAATTGACATACGTCAGGAAAATCTGCGCTGTGGTGAAAATATTTCAAAGAACTTAATAATTCTAAAAACATAAGTTTTAAGGAGTTAAATGTAGAATTATTTATAATATTATGAAACAGGAGATTTACTGTAACACATTACATTTTTTAATCATGATTGGAATAGTAACTTTATATGATACAAATATTTTTGTTGAAAATAATAACAACGATTATAAATACTGTATACATTAAATATTCTTCATTCAAGATTAGTAGCATCGGTAGTAACAAGTGCAACGGGTGATTTTGGAATAAGTAAATCCCATTAGATGATGATAATAATAAAAATCTCAGATATATAGTATATGGTTTCAGTATGTTTATGTGGGTAAAACCATGATACCGATCTTATCAAAATATGTGTTGATCTTGTTGTAAATGCACCTGAAGGTTATATTGAATTAATGAAAAGATGCTGGCATTTTGATCCCAATAAGAGACTAACAGTTAATGATATTTTTAATATCCTTGGATTTTATGCAAAATCTATCGAAATGAAACGTTAAATCAAACTAAAATCACAAAGCCAGATATTGATCCTATAATAACGAACAATCCCGTTGCTAGACCTTTGAGTGCAATGATAAAATCTGCAAAATCTACAGAAGTTTAAAAATTCAAAAGTATATAATCAAAATAGTTAACTTTTTTTTAAGATAAATAAAGTTTGATGATGATTATTTTAATGATTATTTAAAAAAACTTTAGATTGACACGAGAACTTGAATTCGATATCGACAATAATATTGATTCTAATATACTATACATTTATTACTTGATATAGTTGCTTTGCTTACACAGGCTTAACAATTTTCAACTAAAGATAAAATAAGAGTCTTACTATTACATTATTAAATATTTGAATTAGTTGTCTATTCAAATTTTACACAACATTTCAGACATTTGACTATTCCTCTAATACAGTACTCGACAGCACGAATTTCATCGCCAAAATTTTTCCAAATCAATAGCCTATTAAAACTATTGAAAGTTTTTGAAGAATATAATATCATAAATATTAGTAAAATAGGACCTGCTGCTTTATCACGTAATTTGGATGTTCGTCTATCCAAAACGACGTTTCAGCGACAATTAACATTTATTACTCAGAAATTATTTAAGAAAAGAAACCTCATTTATATGAATGTACTGTTTTACAGTTATTCCTTTACATCACAAAAATGAACAAGTACTGAAATGTAATTTAAATTCTTTGGAATGCACGCTTACAATTCTGATCAATAATATTATAAAAATATTTTCTTGTGCGTAAAGGGTGGTGGTCTTGTTATCGATAATTTTATTTTTTATTCAATACCAAATAACGTATAAAAAAGATCATTATAAAAATTATTTAGTATTATTGGAAGAACTTGTGTTTGTAGAAGACGCCGCAATAATGAGGGCTCCGATGTCATTAGGTACACGATATTCCATATTAGTAGTCAATTAAAAAACCAACTTAAACGACATCCAGATTTTGAATGTATAACAAGCTTTTGCCCAGGATTCGGTTTCATTATTAAAACAATTTCTTTCGTCTACAAGACAGTTAAAGAAAAGGGTTTTTGTTAGAATTCATATTGTATTTATTTGTTTACAAAAATATTTAATAAATTATCAGCCTATAATTAAATCGCTAAAAAAAGCAGTTTGGAAAAATGACGAAATGACAAATGACAGTTTTATTTTCGATCGATTTGAATCACATGATAAGTTATCAGCCAATCAAATCAAATGACTGAAATGACCAATGACAAATCTCACAAAAAGATTGATTATCCATGGCGCACCAGAACAGACAAAAATACGTTTATAAATTTTTTATTATTATGGCACACCAAAACAGACTTGCTTAAACGTTTATTTAAACGCTTGCAAGTGTGCCACATTATGATAAATTTAGAGTTTCCATAAAAAATTTTCCGAACAAATTTGTTTATTTGTTTTTGTAGCACAAAATTTAAAAGCTAACTTTAATACTTATAAACGCTTTAACTGTTAATATTTTTTTAACGTTTATTAACCGTTTAAAATGTGAAAACAATCGTTTAAATCTACATCTTAAGCATTTAAGCAAACGTTTAAGCAAAATATCTTGGCGTGCCATAAGCCCAACCTTATTTAAATGTGTTTATTATATTAATAACTATTCTGACATTAAGATGTTTAATAAATAGATGATATTGTCGCTAAATTTATCTTAAACGCCTTCCAGATTACAGTATTAAATATAAAAATACACGTTTTTTAATACAAAATCAAATCATTATAAATGATTATCATAATAAAACAATGTCAATTATATTTTTAATATTTCAAAATCTTTGTCATCAAAATGCTAACTTATAAATTATTTCTCTTATCTTCAAGTTTGCAATAGATAATTTCTTCTTCTATGTTATTTCCATATAATATAGGATACTAGTAGATGTGGTGAACCTTTAGGCGGCATTAAGATGTGTAATAATGGATATAGTTACAGTAATATACTACAAAATAAAAATTCAAAAAGAAAAAAAAATCTGGAAAATAAAATAAACGAAATTCAAAACCATCAGAAAACAAAACTAACACAACAAAACACAATGAAATATTGAAAATAAGCAGTTCCGCACTCGTCACTCACTGTCATCAAATTTGTCCTTCATTCTGCTATAAAGGGGTCGCCGCATCCGTGGATTTATGCAGTTTCTCTCGGCGTCACCTCTACACATACCCCAACAATTAACTGAAGGGCCTCATGACCCTTAGGATATATATCCCGGGATATACACACAATTAGTCTACATAACATATCTTATTAAAAGATAAATACATCATTTTATTCCTTTTTCATGTGATATTGATACTCTATAAAAAAATTCTGGAAACAATTCCGAAAAATGATCATTTTCCTGGTTTTTATTCCGACAAAATCATTTTTCTGAAAAATTTTTTATAGAGATATGATGAACAAAGTTATTGGGTGGTGATTCTTATGAATCATGAGTCGGGATTTATCATAAATAAACTTAGGAGCTTAAGCAGCGAATATTTAGCCAATATTCCAATAATTTATTATCTTCCCCACGGTAAAACTATAATACGAAAATTTTTAAATAATAATTTTCAAGGTCCAAATATTTTCTAACTTAAATGTATTACACACAATAATTATAAATCGGGCTTCGATTTAATTCACGGAATATAAGCAAATAATTAACAAATTACAAATTTTATTTAGATATATTGAATTTAAAATAAATTCGCGCGCGTTATGAATTAAAAATATCGGTGGTTATTAAAATGAACAATTGTTGGTATTTTTTTTTAAAAAAAAAATATCTAAAAAAGTAAATAATAAATTGCCGAGTTGCCGAATCACGCAATTGATTAATTATTTAGATGCTTTTTAATTGTTTATTTTTTTTTCCTAAACCTTATGCTAAAATCATGCAAAAGCTCGCCCAATAATATTCTTATCGTTAAACGTAGATTTTTTTTTACGGAGTTTTTAAAAATTTAACTGAAATGGTTTAAACCGTAAGTGTCTAATTGGATAAAATAATGTAGGATTTGTAAATACTATAAGTTCGGATTTAAGATAATAACTTAAGTACTTAAGCCCGCCGGAATATTCTTGAAATAGATTTTCAATTAAATTAATATTATAAACAAATAAAAACTTTTTATTAAAACAAATCAAAATACCTTTAATAATACAGTATGTATTTAATATATATTGATCATCATAATAACCCCTCGGATTTAAAATTTAACCGTGGCCCTAACTATTTTCTTTATTTTCTTATTTCATGAAAAATTTATAGAAAAAAAAAAATTATAAAAAACTAAACTGTATTTAAAATCTTGACTAATTTATAATTCAGTTATTCATTGATACTGTTCAACATATTTACTTGTTACATCGTAAATATATTGATTTTACAACTGAATGTATTTTTTACATAAAAAATTTAATTAATTCGCAGAGGATATGGCGCGAGTGCGCGATAAATTGTGAACAAATTTGACACCTAACCGTTTGCATCCCTAGCTAAACTTAACCAAAACTCCGCTTCTTAATGAATACCTGAAAAGTAATGGAAGAACGGAATGGGAATCATATGACATTCAACTGAAGAATATTTTTATTTATACTTATGGATTAAGAATACATGCCAAAATTAAGAGATAATTATATAACGTGATGTTTTGACAACACATAATAATGTGGATATTAGGAAATAAAACAATATTATATCTAATATCAAACGAAGAAAAAAAAACTTATTAAATTTACTTATTAAGTTAACTGCTTAAATTCTTAATTTAAATAGGATAATCTTAGAGGGTTTAGTTGTAAATAACGTAAATATCAAAAAAGAAAAAAAAAAGGGAATTTTACATGAAAATATAGGAGTGAGGATGGAAAAAAAACACAATTTTAATTAAGGACATCCGGCAGGAAAAACTAAAGATTGAAAATCATTATTATCATTGAAGCTTATCCCATTAAATAAATTTTTTTCAAAAGAATTATTTGTAATTTGAATTATATCTATTCTAGCGATTCGGTCAATCGTATCCGAATTATCTATCGAAATAATTTGGATATTATTATTATTTGCATTATTTGCAATAGGTCTTGACGTTCCACGTCGTTTTCGTTTATGATTTCTTTGTCGAGGCATGATTATGTTTGTCGATATAATTTATTTATTTATTTTTTATTTTTTTTTTAAGAATTAAAAAAATGCTGAATTTTTAGAGCTTTTTTTTCTACGAAAAATTTTAATATGTTAAATGACTTAAATCATTTAAAGCTCGAAGATTGTTCTCATTTTATAGATTGATAAAACTTTGAATCATGTGTTAACACAAATGTTATTTTTTTATTGAATTATTCAGATCTAGAACTTGTCAAAGAACTGTGAAATTTGAACCATGAATTGTGAACGGTAGCCAGATATCAATCAATCTATCTAGCTAAAACAGGAAGAATTTCAAAGAAAGCAAAAATATTTCGTTTTTAACCCCGTGTTTACTCTATATTTATTATATGTACGCCATTCCTTTGTTATGAAGACGCAATTATTAGATTTATATCATCCAATTACTTTACAATTAACTAATTAGGAATTATGAGATATTTTTTATAGAAGGTAATATTTTTATATAGCATAATATAGTAATATATAATATATGGTTTTTTTTAACTGACGGTAAGAATTTACAATGATTAAATACTAAACAATATTTTAATGATTACTAGAATCAAATAAATCATAATTTCATTAGAATTTTACAATGATGATTCACTATTAATGCTATATTAATCTAAAAATTCGAATAATATTTCATGATTATTCACTTTCCTCAAAATTATCAACAAATTAAAATGGGTAGATAGAATAACAAATAAGATTCGAATATCCACACGTTAATTAGGCACATTTTAATTTGGAAATCATCTGTGTAACTTTAGTCTTATATCAAGTAAATTTACTCAATTAAGTAAATAAAAAAAAGAATAGAATTATAATATAGTTTAATAGCTAAAAATCAAACTAACTATTTTTGGTGTCCCTATTAAAATTTTCTGGTAACAACTCCGATAAGTAATCATCTCTTGGGAAATGTGATCATATAGGGTAAACAGTATGTCAAAATGTTAGTTCCACATAAGTAATCTTTGATCATTATCCTTAAAAAACGCGTCTTTTGAACAAAAAAAAACGGGTAACCGTTAAAAAGAGCAAACAAACGTCATAATGTAATATATGTAATAGGAAATCGTGAAAGACGGCGAAGTGATGGCTTTCTTTGTTTACAATTTTTTTTTGTTGTACAAAAAAAAAATCTAGAGACGTTGAATGTGATCATAAAACTATGAAATCTGCAAAAGGAAATAATCCGTAATCTGCCGCCTAAGCCATTAATTTAGTTTAATGTAATATTACCATCTTTTTTTTTCGTGTAAAGATTTCTATACGCCTATACCAACAACGGTTAAAATGAGAAGTAATTTAGCTAGCCAAGATGCAAAAAAACGTTTATTCCCTTTATTGTGTGACATTGATGACGTTATTAATAAAGTATCTTTGTTTTTTTGTGTGCATTATTGTTTTATCATATTATTTATCAAATAAACAAAATCATTGTACAAAAAAAAAGACAATATATATCATCTGAATATATATATTCATAAACTAAAAAAAAACCTAATGTCGCTTAAAGTAGCACTATGCAGTGTAATATGTAGCAAATGGTGTCTCTGTAAATTTGTAAGCTAATCAAAAATTGACTTATGTGCCTATTATTTCCTCACTTACTGTGAGCTAATTCTCTTTAACGATTTTTTGCAAAACAAATATAGCAATCAGTCAAGTCGCAGTCGTAATTTACCGGATCAAACATAATGCTGGTCCCGAATTATAAATCACGTGATATAGATGAGTTTGACCACCCACGTGCTTTTAGGTTAGCGTATGGTATGTATGGTCGGTAAGACGAAAAGGAGTGGTGTCGGATTAACCAAATAAGTATTGTATGGTGCTGTAATCACTATTGAGTATGGTTTTTATAGTATACTATACTTAGCTGTATAAACAATCGAAATGAGTATTATATACTTATTAATTTAAAATTTATACTCAACTGCCACATAAAGAAGATTAAGAATAGCAACCATTTATTATTATTATAAATTTAAAGTTTGTATATAGTGTTGAAATAGAAAATAAGAAAAATTTTAATTTTTAAAACGAAATATTATACTGTATTTGAAATACTTTTATTTAATACTATTGTTAATTAACCAATTTTAATTGTCACGATTATATAATTCCATTTCACGAAATTTAGCTTCACATTCCCTTAATGCAATTTCTCGTTCTTTTAATGTATATCTTTTACTTATTTTTCGCGTAAAACAAGTAAAGATAATATTCTTTGTAAAATAACTAACAAGTAAAAATCGTTCTGTTTATGTGAAAATNATATGTTTTTTCGTGTAAAATAAGCAGAAATAATATTTTTTCCGTATGAAATATTTATAAGTGAAGATATATTAAGAAGCGTGAAGATAATATTTCAGCCATGGCAGTGTGGGACAATAAGACTTTTGTCTTGATTGTATACTGGCGCAGAAGAGTATTATAAATTATATAATAATTATTTACTACAGTAGTAGCTTTACAAATCATACAGCGGAGTATATTATTTCACATGACATACAATACTTATTTGGTTAACCCGACACTGTATTACTCATGTATGTTCCATACTCTTATTATTTATTATTTATCACATTGCATCACATGATCTATATTTCGTTTCTAATTATCACATCTATCACATATCAATGTTTATATGATTTTGCATAATTCTGGCTAAGTTTAAATTTTGAAAATATTAAATCCATAGTAATTTTTGGCCAGGAAATTTTTTTTTAAAAAAATCATTTTTTCACACTTTAAATTTTTCATGCTTATATCTAGATGTAAAAAATCGATTTATCTATTAATTTTTATGCTTAACTTTTTTGACATTGTATTTTAATAATAATAAAAAGCATATTTATTTGTAATTTATGTTTGAAATATTTGACATGTATATAAAATAAAAAATTAAATTAAATGATGTTTTATATGTTTATTTATGTGTAAAAATTATTTTAAACACGTATAAACATCATTAAAAAAAATACCCACAATTCTGTGAATATTTAACATATTTTGATAAAAATTAATATCTGAATACTTCTATATCTGTTTAATAACTTTGCTTAGACTTTAAAAGAAAATTTACTTTAACCAAAATACTAAAGTTACGCTAATATTAATAAAATAATGACAATAGTTTTAAAATAAATTTCACACCTAAATAATTATTTAAGCCTAAATTTTTTATTCAGTCAGTTTTTATTAATATCTTTTTTTTTAAAAAAAAAAGAGAAAGATCGCGAAATTATTGTTATAACACGTGAACAGATTAATAAAGGGCTGATGCGCCACAAAATCACGTGAGGTGAAAGATACTAGTGTGAGCTCATTTATTGACTCATTTATATTTTCTTTCTATATACTCGTTAGAATAATATTTATTGTTTGGTACTTAAATATACTATTTATATTTATAATAAATTATCTAATGTGAAATTAATAATTATTATATTTTAGTTTTAAATAACAAATTTAAACAACAATCAATTTCACACATTAACGTTTTTTAAACTCTATTAGCATTATTAAGAATTTGTTGTCAATGTAAATTTCTATCAAGTGTAAGTTAAATATATGTTCATTCTAATATAAGTTAAATATATTAATCACTTAATCTCTATCAAATAAAAATTCTAATCAAATATTAGTTCTATCAATTATAGGTTCTATCAATTAAATATATTTGTGATAAAAAGTAAAAAAAAAATATCAATCATTAGTGTTTGTAATTTGGATTTACTCATTTTGTATATTTCCGTGAATTCAACGAGTGAATTTTGCAAAATTAATTAATGATGAATTTACTGTATATTTAGGGAAATAACGAAGAAGGTGTAAACCCAGCGGGTAAAATTAAAGACTCAAAATCGTTGTTATCATTAAAGTTTGTTCCATTAAAGAAATTATTTTCAAGAGGATTATTTGTAATTTGTCTTATATTTATTCTAGAGATCAGGTCAATGGTATGAGCATTGCTTTTCAATCGATTTCTTGAAACGCGAGATTGTACCGTATTATACGCATTATTCGCAATAAATCGTGGTGAATTTCGTGTTCTTCGTTGTGATGGCATTTGGAATATTGAAATGAATGTTATTTTTAAGTAAAAGATCGATGAAAAAATTTTACTTAGATTGTAAATAACCAAATTTTTTAACATACTACTATATCATTAGATTCCGAAAATTTCAACTTATATAAGAAAATTTATAATTCGACTAAACCTTATAAGGTAAACTTTATTATTTATTATATTATGAATGAAATCCTTAAACAATATAAAAATTTATATTAATTGAATATGTTTTGTACCAATCGCGATGCTACGCGTTCATATCTAACTTTTTACAATAGTTCGTACTACTAATAAGATACAAAGATTCACATAACAAAGGATTGCTTTAACTACAAATCAAATATAACCGAATAAAACTAACAAAAAATAGTAAAGAAAGAACAATTTAGAATTAACTTTTTTGGCTATGCAAAGCCAATAGTAGGGAAATCCATTTTCATATAATAAATAATATTTGATATTCAATATTTATTAAACTACAAATTAAATTCATTCTCCAAATTATAACTATAGTAAAATAGTCAGAATTTAATCTACGATTCACATACAGTATTAACTAAATGAATATAATCCTTTTGTTTTACAAGTTTATATATTATCTTGAATGCTAAAAAAAGCTATACTAATATGCCGACTCCTTTAACAAACTCAAATTCTGTAATTTGATTTGACATACAATTAAAAATGTAACAAACAATCGTATAATATTTAGGGGTAATTTAAGAAATTTTTTGAATTAACTATAAAAAAAATTTTCAGTTTTTTGTATCACATAAGTGACATAACCCATAGTACAAATGCAAAAGGACTATGGAAAGATCGCATATTACACGTCAAAAATATACATAGTACAAATAGTACAAACGTACAAAACACAAATTTTATATATATAGATATGTTAATTACGACTAACTTTTTTTTTTTATTTTTTTTATGCTTAAATTGTTTTTGTCGATCATCTATAGAATATTCTCCAAAATTCCAGCCATAAATCATCAACCTTTTTTCGTGCTATAATAACATTTACAAAAAAGGATTTTCGGAGTTTCGTTTCCGGTACGATTTTTTGACGCCTTTTTTTATATGATTGTTAAATAAGAAGGAAATCGGTTTCCGGTTTTCTGGGTGTTACGAACGTTGTTCAAACATCTCTTTTCACAGAACATATTTTTTTCTTATATAAAACTTAACTGTTAAACACCGAATTCGATTTCTTTGCTTTGAATGCTACCATGCTGCGACTGATCATCGGTTGATAGAGCGTCATTGACAACTATAAAAGGAAATCATAAAATGAAGTCATAAAAGGAAACCGCTAAAAGAAACAATTGAAAGAATTCATAAATGGCGAAAAAAACAAAAGAAAACCGGTCATTGTTAATCAATGTAGAAAGGTTCATATTCTGTTTTCTATATAAACTCGAATTATTTTATTTTTTATTTTTTTTTTCGGCGTTTCTTTTTATAATAATTGTGAAAAAAAAAATTAATTAAAGAAAAAATCACTAACAATGAATAAAGAAGATAATAAAAACGAAAGTTGGTTAAATGAATGGTACAGAAAGTGTCCTAATAAATACATTGATCTTGTCGGAGATTTTGGAGGTAAATATATAATTCTAATTTTATTTCTTGTAATTTAAACTTATTAATATTTTATTGTTTCATTATTATAGGTAGCGAATTGTTCGTAATGGATGGTGATAGTTTGCTTTTTAAATTTCTTTATGATCCTGAAACAGATTTTCTTGATTTTGGTCAACCTATTAGTGGAGGTCCATTTTTAGCTCTAACTTTTTTGTTCGAAAATTTTTTAAAAAAACTTGAAGAACGTAAATGCGTTTTTCATGTCGTATTTTTTGATGTTCATAAATCTTTATGGAATAATCGACCAAAATTACGAATTGCTAGAGAAGTTATCGTTGATCACTTAAAATCTAATACAGCTATTCAAGTCTTTGAATTTAAGAATTGGTGGACTAATGAATGGAGAGAATATCTAGATGAAAGACAACCTTTATTTATTTTAACTGGTGATGGTTCAACAGAACATTTAGAAATTAAAGAAATCGATAATAATAATGAAGAAAAAGGCGTTAGATCAATTTCTGGAATTGCAACAGGAAACTCATTAAGAATGACCATCGTATTACGAGCATTTATGTTCTTTTCACTTCACAATATGGATATACCTATCGCACTTTTACCTGGAATGGAGTTTAGAGATTCACGTGCATACGCTTTTGTAGTTGAAAGGGGTGGTAATTCTAATATCGAAGCTCAAGAAAAATTAGAAGATATTAAACTTTTAACTATAAAAGCATTTGAAGTATACGACGAAGAATCAAATTGGCTTAAAAGTTCTGTTGAAGATTTCAAATTATCATCATCAAGCGAGAATTTTCTAAATTCTCAAGAATGTTTGAATGTATGGTCAAATGGTGGGAAAAGGATTGCTCTTATTATATTATCCTTGACAGGAGTCTTGTGCAATAATGATAAACCGGATTTTAAATACTTAGCAAAGTTATTTTTATTTCACGTTATTCTTTTGGAACATTTCCCTTTAAAATTAAGGAGTGCGCCACCATTAAGTAATGATTTTGATGGAAGTACAATTGAATTATTCCTGCAAAATTTTTATGCATATTGTGCTAAAGTTTATGTTGACGGCATTCTTCCGAACAACTTTCAAGAATTAAATAGTAATCTTTACGATCTAATAGATACACGTCTTTTTGCATCCTTAATCCAATGTCGACATGAAGGAGTATTAAATTTTAATGTCCATCTTAATGAAATCAAACAACAATTTGATGCGTGTTGGAAACTTTTAAACCAATTTTGTAAATGTAATGGACTTATTTCTTTAAATATTGATAATGATGAAATTTTTAGAGAAAAATTTCAAATTAATATTGATTCACAATCATCATCAGTTCATAACAAAGCAGCAAAACTTCTTCCATTCAAACATGAGTTTTTTGAAGAATATTTTGGAGATTTGAATTTGAAAATTCCTGAAGATTCAAACATAAAGATTGACGAAGGTAATTATGGATTAATTGGAAATGTTTATTATGATGATAATACACATTGGCATTCTACAAAACCGATCAAGTATTCAGATAAACTAGATATAGTCCATAACAATAAACATAAAACCTCTTGGGAATTAAGAGGATATCAGAAACATGTGGGATACCTAGAAAGATATGCGGCTTCATTAAACGGCACACAAGGATATTCTGCACAGAGCATAATTGTTGAAAAATCAAAAGCAAAGTCACCGGCTAAGAAAACATCTAATTGCGCAGCATTAAAAACAAGAAAGAAAATTGAACAAGAAAAGCAACGAAAATCCTTAGATGCTTCTGAACAATATCTTAATAATGTATTGAAAGAAATTTCAAAGAATAATATAAAAGATTCGATTAATTCTTTGGATATCAAACTTGATGAAAAAAAAGACAAAATCAAACATCCATTTACTAAATTTAGAGGACAATTTAAAAAACTGGAACTCTTGGTGGAACTTTGGGCCGAACATTCCAAACAATGTAAAACATCTAGCATGAGAAGTGACTGGATAATTCCTAAAGACATATTGCATCAAGTATTTTATATTGTGCATAATTTTTCAAAATATTTGGATGATGAGAGGAAGAGAAACTTAATTGAAGTTTTAAATCGACTTAATTTTATCAATTGTAAAAACCGTATAGAGAATATTAATACAGTTTCAAATGAAAACCTTCCATCGTTTAATTTTAATTTACCAAAAAATTCAATTGATTTATCTGTTGGAATATCTGACGCAAGGTTTCAAATGTTATATGCGGGTCATTTAATGGACCGAAATACAAATTCTGTAGATGATCGAAGAGTCCAATTTAAACCAGGTAAATATTTTAATTCTTTTTTGAAACAAATGTAACTTTTTGATTTGAAATTATTTTTTGTTTTTTTTTTTATTAAAAAAAAATGTAATGTTCCATTTAGATGAATGGCAAGCTAAAGTATTAGATGTAATTGATAAAGATGAATCTGCATTGATTTGCTGCCCAACTTCTTCGGGGAAAACTTTCATTTCATTCTATGCGATGGAAAAAGTTCTTCGAGAAAGTGATGATGGAATTTTGGTATATGTTGCTCCTACCAAAGCGTTGGTTAATCAAGTAACAGCTGAAATTTATGGTCGTTTTCAAAAAAAATATAAACACGGTAATAAGACAACTTGGGGTATATATACTCGAGAATATCGTGAAAATCACGATAAATGTCAAATTCTTGTAACAGTCCCGCAAATACTTGAAATATTGGTTTTATCTCCGCAACGTGTATCGTGGGCTAGAAATATAAAAAGGATCATTTTTGATGAGGTAATTTAATTAAAGCATTATTCGTAACGGGTTTTTTTTTATTTTGCTAAAATTAACTAATTCATTTATCTCAAAAGGTTCATATGATTGGATTAGATGGAGAAGAACATTATGATCGTTTATTATTATTGAGCAAATCCTCGCCAATTTTGGCTCTTTCAGCCACCATAGGGAATCCAGAAACGTTTCATCAATGGATGGCTAAATCTAAAGAGGTTCATGGACGTCCAATGAGACTTATTAAAACAACAAAAAGATTTTCAGATTTACAACAATACGTTTATTTGCCAAAGTTTCCATTCGATTCACTCCTTAAAACAACAGTAAATCCAAGAGAAGAACAACGACAAAGCAATAGTATAGTTCCTATTAATCCAATATTTTCTCTGTCAACGATCATTTTAAAAGAACATGGATTGCCTAGTGATATGAAACTTGTTCCATCTCAATGTGTTCAACTTTGGGACGTAATGAAAAGACATGTGGGTGATAATCCACCAAATGGATTTGATAATTTAGATCCTGATGTTTATTTTAGAGATATTGGTTATATTGTCAAAGATGATGCTGACAGATATGAACAAGAACTCAAGCAAGCTTTTACAAATTATGCAAGAGATAAATCTTTAAATGGGATAATAAAATCGACTATTGAAGAATTAGGAACTGATATTAAAAATGGATTTAAAGGATTAGAATCAACAGCTAATGGATTAGATATTTATGGAGACGAATTTCTTAAAGAGGGCATTGTACCATTGTTATGTGAACTTTCAGCACAAGATAAACTTCCTGCCATTTTGTTTCATTTTAATAGAGAAAGATGTGTTGAACTTGCACTTCATGTTTTGGAGCAATTAGAGTTAGCAGAGAACAAGAAAAGAGCTGATGATCCGGAATATCAAGCCAAGAAGAAAGAAGCAATATCTCAGGAAAAGGCTCGTGAGAAAGAATTAAAAAGAAAACGAGATTCAAAGACTAAAGACGACATTTTCCAAAGTGAGTTCCACTCAGAATTAGAAGGATCAATTCCGAAAATTTTTGACTGGGAAGCACATGATCCTGATTTCACTTTTGTAAATCCAAAGAATCAGGTTACTTCGGAAGATTTTAAAGAAATAACAGAACCAGCACGTCAAAAAATGGGAAGCAATTCCAAGTTATTAATAGCATTAGAAAGAGGTATTGGGGTACATCATTCTGGACTTCCTAAAAAATATTTAAGCGCAGTTGAAATTCTTTTCAGGCGACGTCATTTACGAGTTATTATTGCAACTGGCTCTTTAGCTCTTGGTATAAATATGCCATGCAAAACAGTAGTATTCGTTGGAGATTCAATTTTCCTCACTGCTTTACAATACAGACAAATGTCTGGAAGATCAGGAAGAAGAGGCTTTGACCCTATTGGTCATGTAATATTTTTTGGCATACCTCTTACAAAGATAAAAAGACTTCTCATGTCAGAATTACCAAGTCTTTCAGGTCATTTTCCTTTGACAACAACACTTGTTTTACGTTCTTTCAATCTTCTTAATCAATGTAAAGCTAAAAATGCCATTGATTATAATTATGCCAAAAATGCTATTAAAGGATTATTCGGTGAATCTTTTTTTTGTCTTGATAAAGAATATTTATCTGAACAAATTAAACATCACTTAAGATTTTCTATAGAATACTTGATGCGCGAAAATCTTATAGATCAAAAAGGAAACTTAATCAATTTATCTGCAATGGTCTCACATTTGTATTATGCGGAACCGAGCAATTTCGCATTTTCTGTTTTGTTTAAGCATGGAGTATTTCATAGAATTTGTTCAAAATTAAAGACCAACTTACATGAAGAAGTAATGAACGAATTAATTTTAATTCTTTCTTATCTATTTAATAGAGTTAGATTACGTAAGATTTCCAAAGAATTGTGTGAAAAAAATCTATGCGAAGATAAAAAATATCCTTCTAAAATAATCCTACCTCCTTTACCGAAAGATGTTAATGAAATTTTAACAAATCATAATGAACGTGTATTGAATATATATACCGACTACGTCATAACTTTCGCAAATAATAATTATTCTAAGTTGGGATCTGATAATATCTTACCTTTATCAGCAATCACAATCCCTCCTAAGCCTATAGATCAGGATTTGTTACATGAAGACCCCATAATTTCCAAACTTGAATCTATCGCGACTTCATTTGTTGCTCGATCTCCTTTTATCGCTATGTGTAGTTCGTTAGGCGATACTTTTGTCAATTTAGAAGATTTAACAAGTCACATTCATAGCGGAATATTTTTGGATTTTCATAGCATACCTTTTATTAAAATAGATGAAAATATTAATGCATATATATTGGATTTTTTCACTCATGGTCAAGAAAAAGCTCTTGTTGAAGCAAATGGATTAAAGCGTGGTGAAGTTTGGCAAGTATGTATTATTAATTTTTTTTAAAAATAATTCCGTAATATTATAAACATTGAATAACATTCTTCTTTTTTTTTTTAGGATTTAAGAGATTTTCGATTGATTCTTTTGTCAGTAGTTAGTTCTCTAAAAATTAGAGTTGAAGAATTAAGCAAAAATTCAGAATTAGAAAAGCATTTAATAGATGAAGAACTGCTTGTTTATAAAGGATTTGAAATGGTCCTAGAACGTTTTAATGAAAAGTATAAACGGAGAAATTAATTGAAAAAGGGAAAATTTGGAAAAGAAAAAAAAATAATATACAGTATTAGAGGGTAAAAATTTTAAAAATTTTGACATCAAATTATTTGAAATTGAAGGAACTTTTTTATAAAGGTTTTTTTTTTTTAGAAATGTATTATCAAAAAATAAATATAATTTTATTCTTACGATTAAATAATGAATGTCAATATTATCATCACTAAGTAATTCTTTCATAATATTCCTACCACTTTCCCATTTTGATAACTATTAATAATCATATTTAGGAGCAAGATATGCCGAAAAGGAGTTTATTTCGATTGTTATTTCCGTATATATATACTTGCTCCTCATTCTAAAAATTGGAAACGATTGTGTATTTATGATGGTCCAATGATCCGGATTCGCTCATGAACCGGCCTATATAGGTTAACAAAGTCCAATACTGTATTAAAAATAGATGGTTATCCTTAGAATTATGGACGAAAAAATTGAAATTAAAATAAGATTGAATACTTACACGAACAAATTTATTTTATTAAATAAAGCTCAATATAAAATTTTGATTATTTCTTTAACCAACCAATAAAATAATAATATTGGAGTAGGAATAACGATAATATCCAATAATATCCCAAAATGTCTCGTTCTTATTTAGGATGGGTTGAAAAAAAAATACGATTAACAAATCGAAGTTATTTTTGGATATTTTTTCTCATTCAATAGTGTCCTTATTATTATAGTCCGGTATTTGTAAGACACACTAAACCTGTTTAATTGTTACTTTAACGTGTCAATTTTGGATGATGCAAACTCCCTTTCTTGTTTTATTAATATATTTCCTAGTCATAAACAGATTTTTTCGGTATTTATTACGAAAAAAAGGTTAAATTACCGTGTTCAGTAGCTTATGCTTTATCAAGACATTTGTTTTAAAGTGAATGGTATACGAAAAATACTAGCTGGTTTCAGTGTTTCAACTTGCTAATATTCTATTCTGACTATACTATGAAACGCCATTCTGATCAAAGATCTTGGATCCTTATATTTATTTTTTATGATCGTATACATAATAATCATAGTAATTATTTTATACATGGAGTACAATTCTGATTGGGAATTTTATATATTTTTCACATTTTCAACATAATAATAATATTTTCGTGTAGGGAAACGGTAAATATATTAAGACAAATCATTTTACCCATTACACTTATAATTCTTAGATGAAAATGTATCCTTTTACTGTTGTCAGCTATCTAAAACCTTGCGCTGCTCGTATACAATATAATATTTACACTTTATAAAACAAAGAAACAATTTACAATATAAAGTGCTTCATTTTAAATTCAATTTCCTTTTTATATATGGAAACCTTTATTATAACAACAATTGTAAAAAACCATGACTTTGAAATCATAAAATTCACATTCATCACCCCATCCAAATATATATATCTCTCTCATCCATGTAAAACTATTTTTCTAACATTTTATAACCAAATCTGAACTAAATTTGATTATACAATTCTATAGAATACATTAATAATATGAACAATAAGGAAATTTTGTTTTACTGAATTTTTGATCCAGAGAAGATCGACAATATGCTGAATATCTTGCATCAATTGACAAAACTAAAACATAAACAAGTTTAGGGCAAGAATAAAGTATAGGTGTTAATTCAATTGTTTCAGGCATTACTAAATAAGTCAACGAATGTAAGCAAAGTGGAATTTGTTTTGTTAATTGGATATTTTGATCGAACCCATAATCTAATACTAATTTAGTTAAAGTAACGGAAGAAGAACGAAATAATTGAACTAAAAATTCTTGGGGAATATCTAATTGAGATTCTCGAATGTTTGAATTGGTGATTGTAATTATTGCTGGTTTAAATTCAAACGTTTCCAATCTTGTTAAATTAACTGCCCAATAATGTAAACTAGACTTTTTGGCCTTTATGAAACTACAGTTAATTAACTTTAACTCCCTAAGATTTTCGAGTAAACTTAAAGAATTTAACGCATTCGGATCCATATTTGCAAAACAAAAATTTCTAAATTCCAAGACTTGCAAATCAACTTTTCGATTAGGTGATGGCTTTAATGATTTAAATATACTCTTTTCAATATTTTCGATATTCGGTAATGTAGGAAAATCCAATCTTTTTAAACTCTTTGATAATACTATACGTCGTAAATTTTCTTGTTTAGATATTAAGTAAGACAAATAATTTGCCGTTTCAACAGTGTTAATGTCGTCATTATAAAGTGACTTTAAAGTAGAAGTATTGTTAGAAAGAATTGAATAAATTTGTTTTATTGTTTTGATAGGTTTGACGTTGGAGTAATTAGAATAATAAAATTCTTCTAAATCACTTATTTTGTTTTCTCCATTATTAGATTTAGTTAAAGAATCCATAAGATCATCAAATAATTCATTACTTTTTATAAAATATGGAAATTCAAGTATCCTAAGTCTATCACAATTTTTAAACAAGAATTTTACAAACCGATTCATGATTTTAATCGCCGCTTCTGTTGATATTCTTTCGGGATGATGTTCGGACAACCATGTTTCTTTATAATATATACACACTTCTTGCGGTTCAAACATCAACTTATCAACGATTAAACCACGAATAAAAGAAATATGATTAAATGTTGGAGAGGGTAACGTTGTTTGTACGTGGTACGCATTGACTCCTTTCATTTCATATTGAAACATACAATTTAATAATGTACGAATTAATTTGTAGTAATTATAACACTTATAAGAAAAAGGGAAAAGTGGGTCATTTAAATTATAAGATAAACGACGAAAATGATGAAATGGATAAGAATATAAAATTGGAGTTGACATTCTACACCAGTGTTTTGATACTAGTGTACAAGAGTATAAATTGGTTAAATCATAGTTTTTAGTCTTACATTCTTTACTTGATAATTCTTCTTCTTCTTCGAGAAGGTATGAAAATATCTTTTCTAAACAGTCTGAAAGTAAATATGATGCCATTTTTTTTTCTCCTCCTCCTTCTCCTTTTTTTTTTTTTTTTTTACAAAATAAGTTTCAAAACTCGCCCATTTTCATGTTATTGTTAATAAATATAGTAATTATATCGGCTAAACTTTTAGCCTTTCATTTGCAACAAGGAAAGGAGGCTGATCATATTTAATGTTAAACAGGCATTTTAAAGTTCATTCAATATACATATGTGTACATGAACACGATACTTTGGGAATACTTTCTTCATGCTGCGAAACAAATTTAAACGAATATATCCTTATAAATTCTAAAAATGGGTTAGTCATTTATTGATTATGCTTGATAAGGACCTATTACGGATCCTTTGATAACAACAAGGCATTAAAACAACGATTATTTATAAATTTTTTATAAAATTCCATACAGTCGTCTCCCTCTATAAACGTCCCTGCCTATATAATCACATAGTTATAATCACACTTTTATTAGGTCAGCCTCTTCTATTATATCATCATAGTCACAAACCTTTATAATTACTAAATTTGTTAATGTTTTACTATTTATAAAATCTGCCCGACCCTGTGATTATGAGATTGACAATGAAAATTATTTCAGGAAAACTACTTTTTTGTATCGACTTTCCATATGTGGATCAATGTTACACAGTTTGATCGTTCAAATCGCCATAAAAAAAAAATTTTGAGATTTTCCCTCCACTTTTTTTTTCAAAAATATTCTTCATATCCCTTAAGAGTAAGCTCTTCACTTTTCTTCCGATTTTGAATTTTAACGAACGAACTGACTATTTACAAAAGTTTTTTAAAACGAAGTGTATTTATTCTATGAATTATATGAAAGGTATGTTATGAAAATCAAAAAGATTCTATTATGAATTTGGCTCGTTAAATCTTCTAAATTTTCAAAAGTATCAAGAACTATACATAGTGAGCGAGCAACAAATGAAGTCATAATAGATTCGAGTTTAAAAATTATAGCATATAGGATTCAAATATTTGATCCATAGACTTAGGAAGGATTTTGATTAATGTTAAAGGTGAGATATTATCTGATCCCATCTTTAATTATTTTTTGCAAAGTTACGACATGTATATATTCTTGAAATTTTCGATAAAGGAAGATGATTTTAGGAGGATTTTTGGATTTTTACATAAAATCTCTGGAATCTCATCAATTTAATCTTTTTAATTAGGCGAGAAAAAATCAAAATCAAATTCGTCCGGCAAATCTTGTGAGTAAAATCAGAAATGACTGTTCGTATAATATAAACAAGAGACCATCACAACTTTACGCATCAAGTAAATTTTAAGTAATTTTATAATTTGTTCAGGTAAATGTTTAACCAAGACAAAAAAAGATTTACGATATTCACATGAATCACGATTGTTATTTTTATTTTATTTTTTTTTTTATAACTATATTAAGATAATTTATTAGACGAAATTATCGATGCTATAGCATCAATGTCATTATTTAGCCCAAGATATACGCTCAAAACATCGCGTTAGTAATTCTTAAGTTCGACGCTGTTATCTTGAGGCGTATCTGTTGTGTCATTGTGTCCATTTACAAGATTTATATCAACACACCTGTTAAAAATAACTTAGGACAATAGAAATAACAATTATTCTGTGATACTAAAATTCGAACAAATGGATTGATCGAATCGAAGAAGCTATTTCTAAAAAAAAATATATTAAATAGTTAATATGATCATTTTATAACATTGAAGAATTGGTTTCGTAAAGTTATCGTGCAAATTGGAAAAATACTCAGGTATTTAGCATTGAAATCTTTTTTTTTTTATCTCAATAATGGTGCTATTAAAGAAATTGTTAACGAGGTTATTATAGTATAATAATGTTTTTCATTATACATTTTCTAATTTAAAATTTTCATTTAATTGTCTAGATTAAACTTCGGCGTGAAGTTGATTTTCATGAGAACATCGTTCGTTTTAATGGTATTATATCATCTAATAAATGTTTTGAACCTTTTGATATTATTTTAAAAATTATATTGAAAATTTCAACAATGGCATTTTTTTTGTAAGAAAATCTTAATTCAAGGAAATATTGTTGGTAATAGAATGTGCTTATGGTGACACCCTTCGAAATATTTGAAAGTACATTTTGAAAATCTTACTTGGAATGATAACTTTAATCTTGCACTTCAATTAACTTACGCTGTATCATGTTTACATGATGAACGCATCGTGCATCGTTATTTGTAATTCATTCACATTGTATTATGATATTATTGATTAGCGCATTAATAATTTAACAATTTAAATATTTTTTTATTGTATTTGATAACAGATAACAGTCCTCCAGTAACGTTTTTGTCCATTAAAGTACCATCAAGTTGGCTGATTTTGGATTATCAAAAAGGATTGAAGAATCATCCAACCTTCAATCAAAATTATTTGGAATAATTCCTTATACTGATCCAAAGAGTTTCATTAATACAACAAAAAAAAATTCATTAAATGAAAAAAGTGATGTCTATGGTGTTGCCGTATTATTGTGGGAAATATTTAGCGAGCAGCCTTGTAAAATACCCAAAGCCCAAAACAATATCATGTATGGTTTACTTAAAAGGTCTAAGAAAAACGCCTACTATCAATACACCCTACACCCGAGGATTATATAAAAATTTATACTGGTAAATATAATTTAACCTTAATCAAATAATACATGTACAGTAACAGTATACATATAATTAATTAAAACATATTTTTAAATCTGTTTTTTGTTCAGAGTGTTGCCAGATAAATTACTATACAATGGATAATTATCAAATGGATAATTATGGATTGAATCTTCAATTACGAGAATCTAATTTAAATGTTATTAATGTTATTCAAATTTTGATAAAATAAATACTAAGGAAATAAGATCTTCAATAACATCAGGTGGTGATTTTAGAATAATGGTCGATTGAAATGGTTGCTCTTCCTAATAATGCAAAAAGAAATAGAATGAATACCTTATTGATATTAATGTGACCATACATGACATTTATAATTGGTTATTAAATAATCAAAATAATCAAAAACTATTTTTTTTTGATTATTCAGGAATTTGGAATTAGTGTTAATGAACAAAAGACAAATTTAGGAAAAACATTTAGAATAGAATTTATTAGAGTTCGAAAATATACTAATTTTTAGTCATCTCTATAAAATTAAAAATTTTACCTCCGTAATAAAACAACACTAATAAATAATTAAATAATTTCTCCCGGGACGAAACAAAATAATTATTTAACCTGTTCAAATTTTTATAAATAAATTAATAATTAATTGATGATTCATATTTTTTAAGCAATTATTTTTTTTATTTGAATTTTGAAGTGTATTTTTTCATTGATAAAAATGTTTTTTGCAATATACCGTATAGCACTGTAATATACCGGATATAATATGTGGTTAAAAACTTTAATTCTGGTAGAATTAAGCTAATTCCGGCCAATTTTTCCATGTTCCATATAGGTAAATTGATTTGCTAGGAATCAAATTTTAATTAATATTTCGAAATTTAAATTGATATGATACATCCACGTCAAGAAAAAATGTTATACACGACTCTATATCTATTAAACCTCTATTTGAAGGAAAGCCCGTAAAGAAAAACATTAGATGCCATCTTTTTATAAGATGCATTAGTACAATGATAACATTTATAAAAAAAAAGAGGAAATAAATTTATTATTGTTTGAATTTACTGAAAAAAAAAGATTATTGAATATTGAGAATATAGTAAAATTGTAAAAGGTTCAGTTTATCCTTATATAATTTCTATAATTTTATGCATCTTTTAGGATTTTTATTTTTGCTAAAATTGTTTTTTGAACAGTTATGGACTACAGTAGATAGTTTGTATTTTAGAAAACTGGACCAAACTTAAAATTAAATGTTTATATTAACATGTGAAAAAAATCAACTCAAGTGCATTCAAGATTACCAGTAAATTTTATAAAGGATAAAAGATTATGGATTCCTGAAATATTAAAAAGAGAAAAAAAATAATTATTAATACCATTAAAAGTATAAAGTAATAGAGTAATAAAATCATCAAATAAAGAAACAATTATTTTAAAGGGGTAAAAATCATAACCATTCTTCGACAAGATAAAGACATAGATAAAAGGTTAATAACCCGAGATAACTCTGTTGGCTTAACTTATGATCTTGAAGCGAGAGGAATCAATTATGAAGTTTAAGAAATCTTAAACTTTCAACTTATATAAGGAAGAAGTATAACTAATCACTCCTCCAAGACTAATAGACCTTATAAAGGAAAAATCTTAAGAACGACCAATTGTTTACAAAATTGGAATTTTTAAACTCAATATTACCTGAAACATGATAAAAGATATGGATTCCTAAAATATTAGAAAAAGAAAAAGTAATTATTAATACCAAGTAATAGAGTAATAAAATTATCAATAAAGAAATAATTATTTTATATGAGAAGAATAAATTTCAACTTACTTATATATAAAATAAATTCCATTATTGTTGTTATCAAGTTGTCATTGGGTTTATGTTATTGTTGAAATCCATAAAGTTTTTTTAAAGAAAGAGGAGTTAGATTTTTTTTTAAAAAAAAAGATGGTATAAAGAAGTAAAAAGAGAAAGTTTTGTTTAAGGGTAAAAAAACAAATGAACTAGGGTATATATATGTATGAGGATATTTGATTATTTAAAATGAAAGCAATGCCAGAGTGAAAGAAACAGTATAAACATATTAAAGTTTTGTCTAAAAAGGAAAGTTTAAAAGAATATATATCATCATTTACCATAATACATG
>QKYT01000264.1:128444-141469 GCA_003550305.1 Glomus cerebriforme
TTCTTTTTGATTGTATATTACAAAAAAAATATACCTGCTGTAGCCCAAACACCAAATCTGACTTGGGATATCCAAATCAATTAGTTTGGGAAGGTCTTCCCAAGTTTGATTTGGGACATGGTATTATTCCTTTTTGTTTAAATAAATAAAAATAGAAACGATTTATTTTCTTCATATTCCTTATTTCACGTTTTATAAATTACAGGTATGTAAGAAGACTATACTGACAACTTTATGTTATAGAAATGAAGTTCCAATTCAAAATTTTTATTAGTATTAAAGATTTAAAACTAAAAAGATTAATTTTAAAACTACTAAATTTTTTTCTCCACTTTTAAGTAGTTAATAATTACACACAAAGCAAAAGTACAATGTATATTTTGTTAGTGGATCCTTCATTTTTATCATTTGGTATTATTTTGTCTTTTTCTTCTTGCTCATTATCAAAATTTTGTTTGATATTGTCTTGTTCTAATTCTACTTAATATAATTATCATAATGCTTCCATTTCAATATCATTATCATTTTCATGAGCTAAGACTGATATATTTTTAATTTTTAAAGAATCAAACAAATAATTAATATTGACTTTATTTCTTTAATTTCTATTATCATGAAAAATAATTACCATAGTTTATTTTACAATAAATAATTGAATTGGTATTAATTTCATTATAAATTTTCTATATAATATCTATGAAAATAAATGATAAAAGAATATAAGTTTGATATTAGCAATACAAAGCTACTACAATTTAATTTTAAACATTTGAATATTTTATTTCATAATTCTTCAATAAGCTTTTTTTTAAAAAAAAATCATGATGAAAATAAAATAATTTTAGAAGTTCAGTATTTGAAGATTAAATTAAAATGGAAATATTATATTAGAAAAAGAAATTTATCAAATGTTATATATTTTTCAAATGTAAAATTCGATATACAGTATCTCTAACTTTATCTTACAAATTA
This sequence comes from Glomus cerebriforme, assembly GCA_003550305.1. NCBI lineage: Eukaryota > Fungi > Glomeromycota > Glomeromycetes > Glomerales > Glomeraceae > Glomus > Glomus cerebriforme. The sequence goes on from QKYT01000264.1 coordinate 129,417, forward strand.
ATAACCATTTTCTTAAATGTTTTAATTAAATATAATCACAGCGGAAAGAGAAGAAAATTATAGTATACTTTCTTTATTGCTATAAGAATATGTAAAATTTTTAAAGGAGTGAAATACTGATAGATTAATTAGCGGTTGTCATCCCTTACTAGACTTTAATTCATACTTCCGAGTTTCATGTATAAATACTAAAGAAGCAAATAGAATTTTTTAAATTAAAAATTTTTTTTTATCTTTATACTTACAATTTTTTGGCTAATAAAAAAAACTTAATCTAACTTTAGGCTCAACAGTTGATCGGTTAGTGGTATTATTTTATTATTGTTTTTGTTTTATTATTTTAATAAATATGACACAATTTTTTTTAAAACTTAGTTTTGTTTTTTTTGTTGGAGTTGAAAGAAATCTCCTGTTGACAACTAATTGCATACTATCAAACGGAGATCATTATTTCGAATCGTTCTAGCTGCTACATCATGTTCCAACTTATCAAATAAAACTGCATCCAGCATTGATATTTCGTCAATAATCAAAACCCAATAGACTTGCTATATAAATTGCTAAGTATGTTCAAAGATCTTTCGCTGCATGCAATAATTGGAGATCCACCCATGCTCATTGCGGCAGCACCAGTAGTTGCAGTAACTGCCACATTGTCAATCACCACAACGAGCTTTTAGTGCTTTACTGTAATTATCACTTGAAGCAAAAACTTTTTTTAGTCCCAGCCAGCAGCAAACCCGGTAAAGAAAATATTCTCCCGGTTTAATAATACTATAGATAGTTGTTATTCATCTTCAATAACGTTAAAATAATAGATTAACTTTTAGAAGACCTTTTAGTCATTTGATTTTATTGGCTGATATTTTATCATGTGGTTCTAATCAAAATAAAAAAACATAATGCAGGCCGGATTATAGCACTAGCCAAGATTATATTCAAATGACACTAATTATTTGTTATTCCAAGTCATTTGACGAATACTTGTAGCAATTGATCACTAAAATTGTATCATAAACTCAAACAATCATTGTGGATTTGTTTCACTGAATTTACTTTCATATTTATCTATATTTAGATCAAAATCAATATAAGTTGATCATAATAGGAATTAATCAACATTTGCATTAGTCATACGAATTCTAATGAATTCAAATATTGAAACCACCGTTGTCATACCTTTTTCAACCTTAATAAAAAAATGTCTTTTGAATACAGCCAAGAAGTTAGCAATGATTACGAAAAATTATTTGAAACTGAAAAAGGATATGATGTCATTATCTATGCTGGCGAAAATAATATTCTAAAAGAATTTCGTGCACATTCACTCATTCTATGTGCTAGGTCTCGATATTTTTGTGCAGCATTCACTAATGAATGGGTTGAGAAAAGGAATGAAAAATTTATCTTTAAAAAGCCCAACATTTCACCTGAATTATTTAAAATTATTTTAAGGTAATGAAATGAACACAAATGTCATATTAAATATCAGAATAACTTATATATAATCTTTTTTTAAAAAAATATATACTGGTTATATATTTAGATTTATTTATTGTGGAAAAATTGATTTGACAAAATTACGAGGTCCTGAATTGTTAAGCCTTTTAACGATAGCGGATGAACTTAACATTCAAACATTAATATCTTGCATTCAAAAATATTTAATTATAAATCGAGATGAATTTTTACAAAAGAATCTTGTAGAAATTCTTCAAATAACCTATCAACATGAACCATTTGCAGATTTACTGAATTATTGCCTTAAAAATTTTGAAATGATGTTTGATTCCAATATATTTATCGATTTAGAAGCATCTTTATTGGAATTTCTTTTGAGACAGGATAATTTAAATTTGGATAAAACTTTTCTTTGGAATAATTTAATAAAATGGGGTCTTGCACAAAATCCTCATATCTCACAAGATATCACAAGATTGAACGATAACGAAATTTCAATTATGGAGAAGACTCTTCAAAAATTTGTTCCATTAATAGGATTATGCAATATTTCATCAGATGATTTTCTGAATCCTTTGAAACGATCGTTACCTAAAGAGTTAGTTGATAATTTCTTTACATTTATTGAACTTCAACATTTTGCTATATTTTCCAGTTTAATTGATAAGAAAGGAACTTTTAATTATGACGTAAAAGTTATGCCTTATAATTTCAGGTTACTTTATCGTGCTAGTATAGATGGTAATACAGCAGAAGCATTTCATAAAAAATGTGATAATAAAGGTGCTACTTTAGTTATAGTTAAATTTAAAAATTCAGAACAAATAGTTGGAGGATATAACCCATTTGAATGGGATTCTAGTGGTTATAAGTCCACGAAAGATGGTTTCATATTCTCATTTAAGAATAGAATGAACCTTCAAACTGCAAAAGTAAGTTATAGTAAAGGTGATAAATATTCTGTAGGTTGTCATTCAACAATATTTGGTTATAATGATTTATACTATTATAATTATACTTGGTATGGTTGTAATTCAAAATCTTATTCTAAAATTGATGATATGCCAACAGGAAAACTTAATGTTTATGACTATGAAGTTTTTCAAGTTATAAAGAAAAAACAAGATGGATATAAACCTTTCGAAATAAATCTTTCATCTTTATTCAGTAATATTTATAATTAAGAATGTAATAATATATTATTAATGAATATATATTTAAATAAAATTAGAAGTTCATCTAAATTTCTAGTATTTTATATTAGCTGCAGCCAGTAGCTATACATGTAGAATTCAATAACTTTTATAATGTACAGTACATATATTTCATTAAAAATTTAAAATTAATTTGAATTAGATTAGCTATCACGAAATCATAAATTCATTCCAATAAAGAAGCAGCTATCACGAACACCAATTATTTTAATAAATTGTTTTCTCTTCTCTTTTAAAATTCTAATCATTGATTAAAGGTTTGTCAGATAATTTTCTTAGAGAATTTGTTGATTTTCTGGCGCATTAAAGTCAAGTTCCTTACGAGATATTTAAAATGTCTTTTATATATCATCGCGCTATAAATAATTTAATAATAACAATCTGAGGTGCTTTGCAGCAGAAAATGTTCATATGAATATAAACAGATTTGTCTATCAAAGTGGTCGGACGGACATGCGTATTGCGTAATAGTTATTTCTACACAATAGAACGTGTGGTAATATTTTGAAAAGAGGGTAAAGTTAGTTTTAAAAAAAACCACATTCATAATCAGCAAAAATGTACTTTTAAAAATATGCATTACTTATTATTTACAACAAAAAAAATTCTTTTGAGATAAATACTACCGGGCCTAAAGCACCCTACATATTAATTGAATTTTGAAAATATCTCCTTAATAATCATAGAATTTCTTACACCTAGAAAAGGAAAGAGAAATGTTTCTCAATTTAATAAAAATGAGACAAAAAATTATGTTACTTCAATAATTTAATCAACAATATCTTGAACATTATCCATATCAAAACATAACTGTTTTTCTAGAACACCACGTGGAGGTAATTCATTATAATATAAGATCTGGGCTTGCCGTATTATAACGCAAAATTCCTTCCATTATGACCATTATTGCATAGTCAATTATATAATAATTTATAATACTGTAACTACTATAAGAAGAATAAAGTTGATATTTAAGTTATATCAAATTAGATATGATACTTACCAATTTAAAATTAAAAAACTGAAATAACAATTAACCTGTAAACAAATACCTTTATAATTTTTTTCGAAGGGATATGGTTATTTATTTTTTGGCAATTTTTTAGTGATAGGGTTTTTTTTTAGGATTTGTTTCGGAAATAAATTACCTGGCTAATATTTGCAGTGATTTAAGATGCTGTTTACATTCTTTATCATAATTCATTTTCCATATCTTTTAAGATTTCTATAAGTAATTGAAATCTTTCTGATTGGATATTGAATCAATTGCATTGCTGCCTAATTACATTAAAAATGGTTCTTTTAATCAAAGGAAAAGGATTTAAAGTTGTATAATGTAGTGAATATCTCAGCTGATGAGTAGTTGACATATTTAGAGTTTTTTGTCAATGCACAGGAGTTAAAAAAAAATAAGTAACAAATTGCCAAAATTTCATTTAATGCATTTTAAATCTCACAACTTTCATCACATCTTTCTAAGCTCGAATTCATGTTGACAATGCACTTATTATACTGCACTGTTTAACTGACAAAGATAATTCCATGATGATTCCACAAATATAATTGGAATTTGTATTTCGCTGCGCTTTATATAATTATATTAATAGAAATTGCGTAAATGTCCAAATTCTTAATAGTAAATTTATAAATGGAGATAAATAAATTTTTCTTAAAATGTTTGAAATTCTGTTATTGATATAGGATAAATAAGAAAATATAAATCATGCTTATAAATTATGACATTTTATTTTTTGTAAACTAAGAATCAAACAAAATAATTTTGCTTATTAAAATGATAACTAAATATTATTACAAAATTAATAAAATTAATAAATTTAATTTATATAAATTAAGTCACTGAAAAGTAAGAAATGAAAACATAATAATTTGTAACTTTAATCATATTAGCTCTTTTTTTATTAATAACAATATTGATTGTACTACATTTCTCTTTTTATGCAAAATTTTCATGTACAATAAAATTTGAGTTGATGTGCGGCAACTTTGTCGCCACCAGTTTAGATAATATCAGGTTGTAGAATAATGTTCAATACAGTATTAATTTAAAATTTAAAAATTATTTTATAATGATAAAGTATTATATTCATTGATAAAATATTTTAACTGCGAATTATTCTGAAAAAAAAAATCATAAAGAAAAAAATGGGTATGAACATTAATAAAAAATAATGAAAATTATAATCATTTATATCAAAATTAATGTAGGTAGTTTCCCAAACTGCCTATAATTTTTTATTATTTAATGTTATCATAGATTATATTTTTTACCCTTTTTGGGAAGAATGACAATAATAATATAAAATTATATAATATATATTTGATTCAAAATATTAACTAACATTCTTTTATTTTTCTTTTTTTCTTGTAAGTTCAGTTTGGAACTTGGAAATGAGGCGGGTAAGTATATTTAGAATGTTGTTTTTATTTTTATAAAATTCTTGCATAATTTTCTGTTCGTATAAATAATTTAACAGTGAAATTTTTTAAACGTTCGTTTTTACTGTATTTTATCATTAATTATTATTAAATGTTAAATTGAGGCAGATGATTATTAAAGGATTATTAAAATAAATTAATAAATTTAATGATTTTATTTACATATTCGCTTCGTGTTTATTCAGCCTTATTGGAACATTTTTTAATAAGTTGTTTGCTTTGGATCATCAAAAATATTTGCTCTTTTTTAACCATTCAATCAATACTGACAACGTCAAATTATGTAAATTAGTGGTGTATTGCTAAATATCATAAATATTGAGAGCAAGATAATGATAATTCTGGTTAATATTGATTATGTCGCTGATGACCATCACAATATGGTAGATTTAATATACCAAATTAATTTCCATCATTTTCTTACAATAAGAAATATTACTACTACTGATGGTAAAATTTCTCATTTCTTAATTTTTTTTTAATTTAATTAAGAAATGTTAGTAATATTTCTTTTATTCATTGTAGAAATCAGTAACCAAATTTTAAGATAAATTGAGTGGAAACTGGGAAAGAGAGTTTACATCATGAATAAACTATTATTTATTAAATTATTTAAATACTGTTCTTTCCTATTTCTTTTAGATAAGACTACAGAATGATTTATTTAGTTATTGGAAATTCTTGTATTTTTTTTTCTTTAATAAAAAGTATAGTTACTTTATAGTAGTATGATTTTGCGCGAATTCATCCACTTTTTTATAGTCAATAAAAATATTAAATCATTTATAAAATTGAATTAATAAATAAAGTTAGAATTCACATTAGCCGACATAAAATTCCAAAGGATGGAAAACCTTTTATATATGTTAGAAATTATAATTATAATATAATCAAATAAATTGCTTCCAACTGTATTATTAATGCATTGCATTTAAAAGATACTTCATGGTAACTAGAATTAACACATTAAACGTTTACTAAATGTAATAATGTTTAAAAGTTTATAAATTTTTATTAAAAGTTTAGGATTTTCTGTTTAAAATCTAAAGCTAACTTTAATATTTCTAATATTTTTTTAAAATGTTAAAGGGGATCTAAAGCCGGTTTGATCACGTGACTCAAACTTGCGCACCCATGCCACATCTTAGTTTCCATTTTTCTATATTTTCTATACTCTCAAATCAGAAAGATTTACAAGCTGTTATTTTCACATGCTTAAGAAATGCAAAGTGTCGGCTGGCATAAGAAAAGATTTATATGATTTTTTATTTTCTACCAATATTAATTTTATCGTTCAAATAAAGATTAAACAAATTAAAATTAAATCCAATTAAATATAAAAAAAATAATAATTTTTTCATTATAAACTTTCTTATTGTTGAAGTTTATAGATTGTTTCTTTATAATAAAAAAACATTAATGTAATGTATGAGATACATGTTTCATTAGCGTTCATGTTCAATGGCTCAAATTTATTTGGATTAGCGTTCATGTTCAATGGCTCAAATTTATTTGGATTTGCTTTGATGCCACTCATTCTGAAGTAACTGTCACATATCCTGTATAATTCTAATAGACTATTTTTATTTTCACTACTATGTTAATGGCTTAAGTTATACCAACTTTTATTGTTCTTTATTGTTGGTATTAGTATTAACTAATTGCTATTACTATTTATTCTTTCTTTAGACATTTTGGACTCTAAACCAGATCATTTTAACATTTAGGGTTAAATTGAATAATGCTATTTATTAAATAAAAAAAAATCACTAATAATCCAATTATTTTATTAAATTATCAATTACAAAAGTTGAATGAATTATAATACTTTAAATATATCAAACAAAAACATCCACGCATAAACTTTCTCTAGTTTAATGGAATATACAGTAAAGTAATATAGACTATCCAATAAGTTATCTGGCCAAAATTATTCATAAAATAATATTTAACATGATAATAGTGACTAGAAATTAATTAAAATAATTTAAATAAAAAGAGTTTATTTTATTATTTTTCTTTTGTTTAAAAATACAGTAATAAATGTTTATTTTTTTCATAATTATTAATTTGTTCATTTGATTAATTTAAAATTAAAAAAAAATTAAAAAATGTCTCTAATCTATTCTATCTTAACAAAATTAATTTACTAATTGTTATCCAAATATTGTTTATTATTTTATCCAATTCTGTTAGCAAATTCATATAATTTTTTCTATTTCTAACTTATTACATCTTTATTTTTCGTATGTTTTAATTAACATAATAGAACTTATTTATTCACCATTTTAATACTTTTCTTCTTTTCCGGTTCTCTGGGTATTTTTTTTTTTAGTCTTTCTTAAATAGATCTGATATATCTTTTTCAATAATTCTCACTTTTTCTACACTTCATAAATAATCTCTGATAATCCTAGTATTTTCTTATTTTCTATCAGTATAACTTTCTTCATTTATATACTTTTTCCTCAAATTGTTCATTTTGTTTCTGTGCATTTCTGTTTATAGCTTTCTTCTCATTTTTTTCTTATTGAAATTTTCATTTTCAGTGATTTCTTTATCTTTAGTCTTCAATTCTTTATTCACCCATTTATCTTGCTTTCTTATTATCACACAGTATATATTTGTGTTATCCATAGATTCCACCTTCTTTTTTTATGTTATAAGTAAAAAAACAAAGGTAGTATAATAAAATGTTATCATTTATATTATTATTATGATCCAGATAGGAATCTAATTTCTCTTTATAACATTGTATTTGTTTTAATAGGTTAAATCAAAATTTTTCATGAAGTATGATTTGAATATTTTTAGTCATACATCCTGTACAAAATGATTACATTTTCCATTTCTTATGTAGATGTCCAATCTATTAGTTTTTTTCAAATTTTGCCATTTTCATGTTCTTTTCATCATTAATCAATAATCCAATTCGCCATATTTCAATAGATTTTGTTGTTTATCTAATTTCACTCATAACCAAATTTCCTTTCAAATATATATATATATAAAATAGTTTATATCCAACTTTTTAATTTATTCTCCAATTATATACTTTTTTCCTTCATCATCTCCATCTCAAATTCCATAATATTTTAATTATCTTCTTTTTAGGAGAGACAGGTTTCAACTTTCAGATTTTAGTATCTTACAGGTTTTCAAAATGATAATGGACTCTGGTAATGGACTTCTTGCTAACAGATGGTATCTTTAGAGTTACTGGATTTAAGTGAAGGGAATTCTAATCTAAACCAACCAGCCAGTTAGGAAATTCTCAACTATCTGACCGGCTTTCCTTGCCTGATACGAGAAAGACCTCTCTATATACAGTATAAGGAAGAGAAGAGGAAGTTTAAAGGAATTTAAAAAAAACCAAACCAGCTAGATAGGAAACTACCTGCTGGACCTTCCTTGCCTGATACGAGGAAGTCCTCTATATACAGTATAAGGAAAGATAAAGAAGAAATTTAAAGGATTTGTTTATTTTTAAAAGGTTATTATAGAGAGAAAATAAAATTATAANAAGAAATTATAGAAAGAAAAGAGTTTAAAGGGAAAATCCAGTGAATCTAGGTTTTTATTTTAAATTTAGAGAAAAAAAATTTTTGTTGGTATCTATATATATTTTTACCTTTGTAAAATTTACAAAGGATGTGTCATTACAACTAATTATGTAGTTTTATTATTGATTATGTAATGTACTACTTAATTTAGTTTTATTTGTTCATTTTTTATTACCATTTTTATCATGGGCTAATGTACAAGTATAATTGTACATATGAATCATAACTCATAATACGCGTTGTGTATTAGTATATACTTTAATTATGTAATATTAGAAAATACTAGATAATAGCTTATTCAATTTTATTGTATTATCATGTCATGCGAAATATCAAAACTAGTCAGAATGAAATTTTATTAAAGACTAACATCATTATCAGAAGGCATAACATCAATAGCTCTTAGCCACTAATAATTAATTGATTTTGTTCCATCTAAATTATAAATTCTCAACTGGATTAATAAGGAAAGAAAAACTACAAATTTTACATCCATATATAATTTTATTTTTTAAGTAAATAAATAAATAAAATGATTTATGACTTTATACATCTAAAATTCTCTATTGTATATCATAATCCAATTTTTAATGTAAACTTTTTAATATTTCCATTTTTTTTTTTTGCTATACAGAATTTTTATTAATAGATATATATTGTTTTATAGTTTTTAAACTATTTTTTTTTTTAATTCAGAAATTTGAAGTTTTGTTTGTAAGATCCTATAAAATTTTCTTGGTTTTTATATATCCCTGAATTTTAAAAAAAAAATCCACAAATTTCGCCAAATCAATTATTCTCTTATTGATAACAGATAAATAATTAAAAAAAAATTTTGAAGGAATACTTGCTCATAAATGAAAATTTATGACTATTATATTTATTAAATAATTTTTTTTATTAATAAATTCGGTTTATGTTATCTGTAATGTAATAATGTCATGTCATGTTTTGATTAGCAGATTCATTTCATTTGTTTCAAATACTAAAAAACAGATACTTTATGGATGATATTGATTTTGAAGCAGCACAGGTAATATATGTTAACGGTTAATAGATATTATTTTTTTTTTCTAAAAAAAGGTCAATTTTAAAGCTTTGAATCTTAAAGAAGATGCAGATTATAATAATAGTATACAAGAAGGTAGTAGCAAAGTGATAAAGAAGCTATCAAAATAAAAAAATGCTTATCTTATTATATGCCATGCAGTGTCTAAATTTTAGGTACAAAAGAGCATTATTACCTAAATACATCTTAATTTCCTTTAGAAAAATATTTCTGATAATTAATTACTACTTTTTATGTATAACCTACTTGATTTTTAAAACGTCATAAATGTAACAAAAAAAAAAATATTTTTATATGTTAAATAATACACGAATTACATATTAAATTGCTACAATTCATATATAAAGAATGTAGCTATTCCAATTATAAAACCTAGCATGAACACCATATTGAATTTAAAAAAGTCAAAATCTTAAGGTTTCTATACAGATATTTTTATGACAACACCATGGCACGAGTACCAAGGGTTTACAGGCCAGAAGAATATTGGCTTAAAAAGTCAGAACATATTAGATCAAGTTTTATACTGATATAACATAGCTTAAACTTTAGACCATAAATTCATTCACAACCTACAATAAACTAAAATTTATTATCTTCACTAAAATTAAAAAAAAATTTTAAATTTTGTGAATGTGTCAAATTCCAAGTCACTGAACAACAAATTAACATAAATAATATTTCCCATTTCTTTTTAAATTATGTATGTCCGACTATTAAATAATATGTTAAAGTTTCAGAACGTAAACAATTGAGAGAAAAATCAAGAAAGAATTTCACATTTAATTCGTTCACAACTATATAATTAACAATTGCGAAATAATGTTTATTGTTGGTAGTTTGGATGTAGTGATTTATAATAAACATATTTGTTCCTTTATGTTGTATTACTGTTTCATTTTTTTTTTTGGGGGGCTACAATGACCGAGAGGTATATCCCACAAATGATTCAAGATATTGAAATTAAAGAAGGTTCTTGCAAAAATGATAAATCTGTAACCAGAATCTTACACTCCTTCACGTAATTCTTTAGGTATAATTTTCTTATAAGGATATACAGTACATTATTAAGTATTCTTTAGGAGTTAAAATAAAGAATTTAATGAAAGGAAGACATGGTTATAAAGTGTTCTTAAAAGTATTAAAATTATTTTTGAATAATTTGCGGGATCTGAGGGAAATTTAGGTTTCTGAGTAATACCCCATTTTAGCACATGTTTCCAAATTTGAGTACCATGTACTCATTTAAAAATTATCATGTTAAATAAGAATAATTAAGGATTTATTTGAAATTGTAAAAAAAATCAATTGATTTAAAATTTTTTTTTGGAATTCTGTACAAAAATTTGATCTCAAAAAGAATCCATTTAAAAAAAATGGATTGTAAATGAATATTAATTATAATCTAATGCGTAATTTGAACTTTCAAGGTTACTGTACGACCATTATGTCAAAAGAATGGTTACCAAAAATTGAAGAATAATATAAATAAATATTGATGTTTTTTGAAAAGTTCTCATTATTTGATCGAATACTTTGATATGAAAGTATTTGCTTTTAACTTCAAATCTAATTGGTTAATTTAATAGATTTTATTTTTTGAATTTATTAAATGACAAAAATTTAATTAATTCCAATTATGTAATCAAAACTATTTTGTAGCAATCATGTGACAAATTATGCTAAGCAAAATTTAGCTAGTCTAATTTTCTAATTTTTGATCATTTTTCTATTAAATTTAATAATAATAAAATAAAACGTAATTTAATTGTTACAAATATAAAATACGCAAGTTTTTTGAATTTATAAATCCTATACAATTTGAAATACTTCACATTATTCTACAGTAAATTTATTTCCATCTTCAATCGATTTCTCTATGAAGCTTTTCAAAACTTGTTATAAACCAAAAAAAGAAATTATGATTTAATATGCAATGCGTAAAAATATGAATTATGACTCATGTGTACCATTATACTTTACTTGGCTAGCCCATTAGTCCATAATTAAAAATGAATCTAAATTAAGTAGTACATTGCATAATTAATAATAAAAATATATCATGACACATCCTTTGTAAATTTTACAAAATTTAGAAAAAAAAAAAATATATAAATATCTACCAATTTTTTAAAAAAAAATTTATTTTCTAAATTTAAAAAAAACTAGATTCATTGAATTTTTTTCCTTTAAACTCTTTTCTCTCTAAAGTTTTATTTTCTCTCTATAACCCTCTTAAAAATAAACTACCCCTTTAAACTCATTCTTTTATCTTTCCTTATACTGTAT
>QKYT01000265.1:5292-17387 GCA_003550305.1 Glomus cerebriforme
TATATATAAATTTACTCATATTATTTTATGTATATTTATAATTTTTAATATAATAAAGATTTATAAATTTAAACAATAAATTATAAATTTGGTTGACATTAACTGTTAAATTGAAAGAGGTTGAATCATAAATTTTCCATAAATTTAGCTGGCATTATGTTAAGATTTAAGTAATAATTNNGNNNACATTATAATATAAATATTTGAATATAAATTTGGCTAGCATTATATTACAAATTTAATTACTATACGTTTGCTTTTTTAAGAACAAAATCTGTACAAAATTGGCATAATCCAAAAATTGTACATGTACGGAATATTTCATAATCTGGTACGTTTTCAGTCATTAAATTGTACAGAAATTGTACAATAATATTTTTTAAACAAATTCCAGATTTTCAATTTTTTGTAGGGTCATGCTTCATCAAAAGGTAAATCAAGTTTTTTTTCTATTTTTAAACGATTATTAAATTTATTTAACTAAAATTTAAAGCAGACCATGCTGCGAGAATTGATAATTGGTACTGCGCCAAAAGGTTAAATCGAAAGTTTCTTTTTATTTTTCTAATAATTATTTAAATTTATTTATCTAAAATAATTTTATTATTTTATTAATTAATTAACTATTTTTTTTTATTTTGCAGTTTGGTATCAAAATATGAAATACAAATTTGAAGTGAACCGTACTGCAGAAATTGATAATTGGTGCTACATCAAAAGGTAAATCGGGGGTTTCTTTCTATTTTTTTTAATGATTATTAAATTTTATTTAACTAAATATTTAATTATTTTATTAATCAATTAATTATTTTTTTTTTATTTTGCAGTTTGGTTTCGAAATATGAAATATGAATTTGAAGCGAACTATGCTGCAGGAATCATTTATTCATGCTACATCAAAAGGTAAAATTGGGTTTCTTTCTATTTTTTTTTTAATGATTACTAGATTTTATTTAACTAAATATTTAATTATTTTATTAATTAACTATTTTTTTTATTTTGCAGTTTGGTCTCGAAATACAAATACAAATTTGAAGCAAACCATGCTACGTGAATCAATTATTGGTGTTGCGCCGAAGGTAAATCAGGTTTTTTTTTATTTTTCTAACGATTGTTTTTAAGTTCTATTAATTAACTAATTAATTATTTATTAATTAAATAATTTTTATTTTCTTTTTTTTGCAGCTTAGTCTCAAAATGGGATTTCGAAGCAGACCATGCTGCAGGAATCATTTATTTGTGCTGCATCGAATCAGTAATATTTCATTTTTTCTTCATTTTTTATTATTATTTATTTAGATTATTTCAAAATTATTAAAAAAAAATCTTTTTTTTCCTTTTTTTGCAGTGTAGTTTCGAAAACGGAAATTCAAAAAATGAAACGGATGCATACTGCAGTTCATCATACTGTGCCGAATCATTAATGTTTCCTTTTTTCTTTATTTTTTTTATTATTATTTATTTAGATTATTTTGAAATTATTAACAAAAATCTTTTTTTTTCCTTTTTTTTTGCAATGTAACTTCAAAAATGGCAAATTCAAAAATCAAAATGGATGCGTACTGCGGCTCTTGGTGCTACGCCAAAAGGTATTTTTTCTATTTTTCTAACGATTATTCTTAAGTTTTATTAATAACTAATTAAAATAATTATTTTTTATTAATTAATTATTTTTATTATTTTTTTCTTTTTTTTTGCAGCTTGATCTCAAAATGGAAATTCAAAATGGACTGTGCTGCAGGAATCGATCGATAATTGGTGCTATGCCAAAAGGTAAAATTTGGGGTTTCTTTATTTTTTTCCAATGATTATTAAATTTATTTAACTAAAATAATTTTAATTAATTAACTATTTTTTTTTTATTTTGCAGTTTAGTCTCAAAATATGAAATATGAATTCGAAGTGGACCATGCTGCGATAAATTATTTATTTTCGATCACTAATTATTTAATTTATTAAATGAGTTTATAATTTTAAATTATTTTAAATTATTTTATTAATTATTAAATATAATTTTTTGATAGTTAGTTTTTTTTAGTTTCATTTTTTAGCTTTATTAACTAACAATTTTTTTTCTTCTTTTTTAGGTATGACCAATACAAATTTATAATTAAACTACTTATAATTTGTAATAATAAAATTAATTTATATATATATAAAAAAATCATGTCTAGCATCTAGCGGGATGAAGTTAACGCAAATCAGAATCCTCTAGTTGTTTAGTTATAAAGACAAGGGTGTAGCGGCTATTTGTTCTAGTCATTTATATTCTTCTAACATAGATTGGTCTACAATAAATGCAAAAGGATATAAGGAAGCAATATGTACTTTGGACCATTTTATGTATCTGCTTAATATCACATAAGTTTGTTCAGAAGCAAACATTTGACTATTAAGAGATACAGATACTTCAGGTAGAGTTAAGCTCTATGTCTTATGTACTGTAAATAAGGTTGCTTGCTGAAACCTAGGGATTTAGGCAAGATGGCATTTTACCAAAAAGCGAAATTCTGCTGAAACTATATTAAAGTTATATTAAAAAACTGGCGAAACTCTGGAGAAAAGCGAAACTGCCAAAACCTATTATAATTGCCAAAACTGCTAAAACTCTGCCAAAACTATAATAAATCTATAGTAAAATTTTGATGAAACTAATCGTAAGTTTTTGAAGAGGTTTAGGCAGGCAACCTTAACTGTAAGTGCAAATGCATTTAGTAATGAAAATTGGGATCTACTTGATGGTTTACCATCTACCATAAATATAGCAGTATCTTTTTTGATTGTAATATCTATAATACTACCTCTTACACTAAATGCTATCCTTACTTCTAAAGTTGTTAAATTAATATCTGTTATTACGCCTATTGTACCATTACATATATTGTGTTCCATTAGATCATTTTTAAGATACATTACTCATGCACTTTGCTGTAAATGTAAATGGCTAGGAAGATTGATTTTTTGTTTAAATAATTTTTGAGAATGTTCTGAATCATATTGTTATCCATTAATAAAATCAATAGCTAAACTGATTAAAAATTTGTTTTCATTTATAGGAAGCATATTGCAAATAGTATGATTAATTTGATTAGCTGTCTGCTTATATCCAACAATATTTGTAGTATTAAGTATAATATCAAGTGGCATTTGATAATTGAAGCTATGGACCTTTTGATATAATAAATTCCATGTAGTTAGTGAAATATTGTTTAGTCTGATTTATTGTAAGATTTTAAAATATTTTTTATCTTGATTTTATTTTTGTGATTGTCTTAAGAATAAGGGATAAAATAATTTCCATTCTGAGGATTTGTATATAGGTGATCTAGTTACAGGAGGTAGTTGTGCTAAATCACCTAAAACTATAATATTTATTTCACCAAATGCAAGGGTTTGTTGCTTAATTACTGAAAATATATCAGAAATAAAACTAAATAATGATTTAAAAATCATAGAAATTTTATCAATAATTAAAGTATCAATTTTTTGTAAAGTTTTAAAAAATTCATGATCATAAAAGGCTAAGAATTGAAATTTGCCAAATGTTTCATGAATTCTTAGTGCAGAATGAATTGTTTCTNCTCCTATATTTTGTGCTGCTACTCCTGTANAAGCTANTAATAAATAATTTGATCTTTTATCTTTTAAATCTTTAGTAATTAGATTGATTATAAATGATTTTCCTGTTCCAGCTGAACCTGTTATAAAAAAATATGGGTATTTGTTTTTTTGGTATTTTGGACCTAAAATATTGCGAATAGTTGAAATTGCATATAATTGGTCTTTTGGAAGGTTTAATATATTATATATAAAAAAAATAGGAGGGTTAATTCATAAAAATTGAAGTTGTATATTGATTAAATCTGATACAGATGGTGGAATAATNGATTGTAAATTTTGAAGTAATGTATCTAATACTTGATTAAATTGTATATCTAATTTTAATTGTTGTGAACGTAAAAATTCTTGAGTAATTTGTTGAAGAGATTCAGAAAATTCAGGGTAGTGATATAACCAATGATCTCAATATGTTTGAAAGTTTTCAAGTAATTCTGCTTCATTTTGACATAGAATTTCAAGTAGAAGTTTCTGATAAAATATATTTCTCTATCTTGTAGTTTTAAATGATGAAATCTAATCAATTTAGCTGTAATTTTTTTAAGAGAAAATTTATTTATTTTTTATTTTTTATTTTTAAGGTGTACAGTAAAGATACAAGAAAAAATTAAGAAGATAGAGAACCGAAGTGAAACTATCTATACATAATTACTACTCTATATCTATATCTAGAAAAACCTGACAGCTGCTAATCTTTATAAGAAATTAGCCTAACTATTGTACAAGGAAAGGGGAAAGAGAATAATTTGAACGGAACATTGAAATGAGAAGATAAAATATTAAATTATTCTATAAATTGTAAATGAAAAGAAGAAAAAAAGAAGCAGTGTCATGATGCATAGTCCAAGTGCCTGCATGTAAAAAGTTTGAGAAGGCCCATAAAAGCCATGTGTTTGGATTGGCCATTAAAAATTTAGGTGAAGTTGGAACTACTTGGCTTGGGAAATCTGGCCTAAGTGTATTTAGAGGATGCTGATAATTTTTCTTGGAGAGTTTCATGATGCCTAGAGAAGATTCAAAAATTTTGAAAGCAGATGTTCTTGGGGTCTATATGAGTTTGTAAATATCAGTGGTCCACTCGGATACAAATGATAAAAGAGGAGAAGCAAAGACACAAGGCCGACAGCCATAAATGCTTTTAAATAGATTGGAGAGACATGTCAGAATAAAATTATAAATGATTAAAAATAAAGGATGGGAATCTTCAAGTAAAGAAGAAGTGAACAGAATAAAAATGGGTGAAGAGTCAATTAAATGATGAAGGTTGGAAGAAATGGCTGAGGGAAGTGATAGTCCATTAATTAAGGAGGATAATTTGCATTTATAACGAACAATGAGATTAAGTAGTTGATTACAGTATGTGTCACAGTTGCCGATGTGATTGTTATTATCGGTAGAAAGGTGACAAAGTGGGCACATGATCGGTGTTGCTGGATACAGCGTCAGGTAATAAGTTTGAAGTTTATCACTAGTCGATAATTGAAAGGTTGCAGCTTTGATTTTCCTGCCTTGGCGAGAATTGTGTTTGAGATCATATTTAAGGTGATCCAGTAAATACGTGAACCAGAGATGAGAACTGTGAAAATCAATCTGATGAAGCTTTGAAATTTGCAGTATAAGAAGGGAATTATTATTGTTGAGAAATTCGTTAAATATTTTTGACGAGCAAAGGGTTTTATCCCATTTGTGAATTGATTTGTCAACTATGCCTAGATTATTCCAGGATAGAGAGCCAGTCGAAGAAGGAATAGCACGAGGATTAATTATAATAGGATCTGGGAGGTCGCAGCCTTATTTGGCGAAGCAATCTGCCATATTGTTCGATATGTTATTGGAGTGTGCCTTTATTTTGTGAAAAGTGACAGAAATATTATTTTGGGTAATGTAGTTCTTTAGAACTATCCAAAGTGTGTAATTATTAATTTTTAGGCTTTGTCGGTGGGAAATGAGTGAAGAAATAAACTGATGGTAGGTAGAAATAAGGTTGGCTGAATCTGTATATATGGAAACCGTAGAATATTTGGAAGTACTAAGAATGGCTGTAACCAAAGCCATAGTCTCTGCTTTAAGTGAGGAGGGTAAATGGGTGGTACATCCTAAAAAATGAGTAGTGGGGTCGTGAGTATTAATTTCAATCCATCCAAAGCTGATTCAGTAGTGGGCGGTAGTTAAGTATTTTACTGAGCCATCCGTGTAGAAAACAAAATTATTGTGACAGGTGTTCATCTGTCTGATATCTTGCAAACGTGAAAGAGTAGTTTGGCATCCTAAAAAGGTTTGTAGTATGATCAGATCAGTAATGGGAATCGTTATGTCAGTGCATGCAGATACATTAATAGCGTTTGAATTAGAACCTGAAAGGTAAGTTGTATCGAATAGCAGGATTGAAACTGGACATTGTGATAACTTTCTATATAAATTATAGGTAATAACTCTTAAAGAGTTGAACGGGTCTTTAGTAATAATAAATTTTTTATAAGGGATGTTAATATTATTGAAGGGTTGATAATTTTTGTCATGTATGATAATTCTATGTAAATATAAGACTGGGATATTAAGAATACACTTAGGGCGAATGTCTCAGTAATAGTAATTATGTCGACTACAACCAGAATATGGAGTGAAAAAGGGAACTAATTTGTTAGGAGTATTAAAATTTCTATCTTGATCTAAAGGGGAATAATTCCAATGTTCGACATACGTCGTGAAGATGCCTTATATTGGATTAAAAATTTCAATGATATGTCCTACTAGAATGTTATTAATATATGGATCCCAATAAGAGATCCACACTTTGGCCCGATGGCGATAGTAAGTTTCTGAAGTATTATTTGGAATATGGGACGTTGGAAGCATTTTAATATAGGATTCATCAAGAGAGTTTGGAGGGCCTGGTTGGGACCAATTGAACATTCATTTTGAAATTTGGTATACCAGAAGGGTATAGGTCCTTGGTAGTTTATAGCCTCCATCTGAAAATAAGGAAGTAGGTATAATCCAGTGTAGTCAGTGACTTGTTTAGCATAAATAATTCATTTGTTGTGAAGTGAAATAATATCATTGTGGGTAAAATCTGAAAAGTATTTCATGATTGGTTCTTGAATTGAGTCTTGGATCGATGTATCTATATTTGGCAAAAGGGATATGTGGAAGGAAGCAAATAATTTGATACATTTGTTAAAATATGTAGCGTTAGTCATTAGAAGCGTGCATTTATTAATGGTGATGTGGTCAGGAAAGGTGGGGGTCTAATAAAAATATTGTGTTTGTAATAAATTTTGAAGAATAATTGTTTTAAGAGCTGGGTTGTGGAGCATTGTATTGATGTTACTAAGTTGTAATTGTAATTGAATGGATTTTAAATTATTAATCGAGGGGAATAAATCATTGTGTATAATGTTGTTCAGGGTAGATAGTGGGAGGCGTAGGATGTGTTTGAAAAGTTTTTTGATTGGATTAAGTAAGGAGTCACATTGGACGTCCGAAAGGACACATGTTTGCATGAGGTATTCTAATTTAAGTAAAAGGATTTTATTAGTTAAGTAAATAATGTGTTCATAAGAAATTGCTTTTCGTCATAAGGAGGACATAAATTCTTGAATGGTGGCTTTCATTTTGGTGATCGTAAGTCTGTCTGAGTCATTACCATTAAAGTATACATCCAGCATTCTTTTTCCTTGGGAATGACTATAAGTAGTAATTTTAATGATAGTATCATTAAAGGTAAAGTCAAAGGTTTAGTTTTGGTCAGCTCTGATATTGGTAATAATTTCATATTTGTTTTTGTTGATTTGGATGTTTACAAAATTATAGAATTCATTTGAAATATGAAATAATGATTCTAAATCTTTTCGGGAGTAGGCAAACCAGGAGGTATCATCCAGGTATCCTACCACCTTTGGTGAGAAGCTAATAGTTTGATCTAAGTCAGGGTTGTAAATGTTTTTGATTTTAATTTGGTTAATTGAAAAAAAGTTTCTGAGAAAAGGTTAATGTATTCAAACATGGGATCATAATATATGGTCCAGAGGAGTGGGGAAATAATTTCACCCTGGTCGATGCTATGTAGGGTATTATAAGGGGATGACGTTTGATCAGGTAAGATAATTTTATTACTTCTATTCATGAATAGGTTGCAGATAATGGTTATAATTGTTGGCGGAACTTTAATTCGTAATAGTGCTAGGCGGAGAAGGAAAATATTAACCCTGTTATATGCTTTGCTGAGATCTTGTAATCTGATCCAAAGTGAAGAATTGTTGATTCTACTAAATTCGATGGTGTGTTTAATAATTCTGATAGGTTCAAAAGTGAAATGACCAATCAGGCCAGCTTGATTATTAAATTGTAAAATATTATTGAATAATAATATATTATTTAAATGATTTGATAGGATTTTAATAAAAAGTTTTCTGATAGTTTCTAATAAGATGATCAGGCAAATGTTGTTGAGGTCACAATTAAAGGGTTTTAGCTTGGAAATGGGAAATAAAAGAGCTTTGTTTCAAGCTGTGGAGAAAATCTGGTTGTGGAGAATTTCATTGTAAAAGAAGGTCAATAGAATTTTAAAAGAATCTGGTGTATGTTTGAGATCTTTGTAATGAATTCCAGAAATGCCAGGGGCTTTTTTATTGTTGCAAGAGTGTAACGTGGATTTCAGTTCTGTTAAAGAGATATCTTGGCACATATTATCATACCATTCTTGTTTGATATGACCGTCGGGCATATATACTTATTGCCATTGAAGTGAAATTTGAGAAATACTAGTGTAATTTGTATAGTGGTCATTGGGTTTGGCTCCTAAAGTTTGGTAATGTTTAATGGCTATTCATTTGATAGTATCTGGATCTGTAGTGAAAATTTGATTTTGGTCATTATCTTTGAATGATAATTTAGAAAGGTTAATAGTTTTTGGTTTACGATTCAGAATTGAGTTAATCATTCTTCGTTAGTTGGATGTAATATCCAAAATTCTATTGTGTATATAGAATTCTATTAAAGGGAAAATTTATTCCTCACCCCAGGATGAGATCAATATTCCTCATCCCATCACATGATCATATAATGATATATAAATATAATACCTATCGTTTAGTAACATTAAAATTTGCTCAGTTAGTTCAGTTGGTAGAACGCTAGATATTTTATTTTTTTATCATAGAAATGCAGGTTCGATTCCTGCACTGGACCTTTTAATTTTAATTAATTCCAGAGTTTCTTATGTCAACAAAAATCCTCAAGGATTTTTGTTAAAATCGGGATTTAAATTTTTTAATTATTCTTTGACCCTTAAAAATAAGCGTTTATAATACCTATCATTTAGTAACATTTAAATTTGCTTAGTTAGTTCAGTTAACAAAATGCTAGATATTTTTTTTTAACATAGAAACGCGGGTTTAGTTCCTGCACTGGGCTTTTAATTCTTTTTTTGTTTTATTATAATTATCTTATATTACTATAACACATTGTGTAATACATATCTTCATGATGCATCTTTTTCACATGTAGACGCGTTTTACTTCCAAAGACGCTTTTTTATTGTAAAACACGTGAAATCACAACAATGCATATTATTTGTGTGGACAGACTGACAGATATTGCATCACAATGAGTCTAACTGAAGATATCCTTCAGACAAATAATGGTGGTAATGAAGACAGTACACCTTTTGCTGGAAATATAATAGGTTCTGAATTTGCGAATTGCGTTAGTTTGTCTTCAATCTATACACCAATTGAGTTTGAAGTGGGAATGAAGTTTTATTCTATGTCTATTGCCATTCATTTTGTTGAGCAATATGCTCTTCAAAAAAACTTTGCAGTTGTTAAATATAAGAATGAAACTTTTTTGGATGGTACTTGTAGGAAGAGAGTATTTAAATGTGATTTAGGGGAAATATGAGGAGAAACTTTTAAGACTACTGTTAAGTAAAATAAAGAATAAGGGGAGCAAAAAGCAGGGATGTACGTGGCAAGTAAATATTAATCAAAAAAAAGACTTACCAATAGTATATATAACATTGTTTAACAATGAACATAACCATGAAATTTCTATCAAAACTGTAAAGTTTGCTACTGCATACAGAAATTTTTCCAAAGAAATTATGAAGCTAATAGAATTTTATGTTATGTATGGCCGATGTGATGCAACAACAATTAGGAATCTTGTTCAACCAAAATATCCCAATCATGTATTTCTTACTCAAGATCTTGGAAATGCTATTCAAAGAATTAAATGAGAAAATGGATTAAATCTGGATAATGCAGCATCTTTGCTAACCAAGCTTCTTGAATTTTAAGCCAATGATCCTGCATGATTTGTAAAGCCATTATTAGATAATAATCAGCTAGTTGGTATCTTTTAGATGTCACTAGAACAGCATGAAAGATGGTCAAAATTTCATGATATTATCATTCACAATAATACTGTCCGAACTAACAAGTATAATTATCCATTAAGTCTCTTTATCTTAATTGATAATTATAATAAGAGCAGATTAGCAGCTCAGGCATTTATGCAGGATGAAAGGCAAGAATCTTATGAATGGGTGCTTTGATGTTGTCTTGAAGCATGCGAGATTCCTCTATTGACATTTATAACTGATGCTGATCCTGCAATGATTACGGCCATTTCTATTGTATTTCCCAAAGCTCATCATATGCAATGTTTATATCACCTCTATCAGAACATTCCAAAGAACCTTCATTCATGTTTAGGTTTACTATATCAAGAATTTCTTAAAGACTTTAAAGCAATTCAATGATCTCATTGCGAAAGTGTCTTTAAAAGATGATCTCAAGATCTAGTTGAAAAATATGTACCAGGAAGAAAATACATAACTACAATGCTACTAAATCAAAAGTATACCTGGGTGAAATGCTTTACATCATGGCATTTTACAGCAGGAATACAATCAACACAACGCATTGAGTCAGAAAACACATTAATACAAAAGGCTGTGCAATCAAGTTTTTCTCTTTCCCAAGTTTAAGAAGCCATTAAAAATTATTTCGAATTTGAATCTATAAATAATCTTTATTCTATCTGGAAAATCTCAACACTACAATATGCACAACCATTTGTTATTGAAATATTTTTTACTAGTATTGATAACAACATAAAGAAATATCTCACTCAACTGATCCATGATGCACATTTTAAACAAATGTGTCAATCTGTATATTATTGTGCATATCAAGTACCAATTTCAGAAGCCTTGACATCAGAAGANGATTCATTTGAGCCAATTCTTAATGGANAGGATTCTGGTGCTGAAATTCCTNCTGAAGTAGATGAAGATCGGGAGCTTAATCTGCAATCTTTAATCNAAACAATTGAACATGATGATATTCTTGAGATTTGGAGGTTTTCCGATATAATTACCCTAAGTGCTATCAATACGTAGTTCTACTTAACACTGATGAGTATTTATGTACATGCTTTATGCTTGTCACTCATGGTATTATATGCTGGCATTTTTTTAAAATATTTGTTGAATCTTCCAAAGCATGTTTTCATCTGAAGCTGATTTCTCGCCGGTGGTATAAAGATGAATATATTAGTTCAAGTGAGTGTGACTTTAACAAAATGGTTATAGGTAATCCCAATTCTAACCATACATTAGAATTTATCCAAAAGTACATTATGAATGATATTTCAGATTATGACAGACAAGTATCACAAAATTAACTGAAATATGATACTTTAATGGACGAAGCGAAAAAAGCTATTCAATTCGCAATTTGGGATAGTGATGATAAACTAATTCAGTTTATAAGAGATTTTAATAAAAGAAAGGAAGATCAACAAATTCAGGCTGAATCGATTAAACAGCAAGAAATATTGGCAAATAAGAGAATAAATGAGAATGATAATCAAGTTATTCATAGAATAGATGGAGTATTAGTTGATTCTAATGAAGTTTTGGATTCATTAAGACGTCAATCAAAAGGAAGACCACTAGCAAAATGATTGAAGTTATCTATCAAAACTGAAAGCAAGACAAGTTTGAAAAACAAAGATAAGAGTGAACAAACAGCTGATAGGGTCGTAAATGTGGCATGTGTAGGAAAAATGGTCATTATCGCAGTACTTGTTCAAAGAATTAAGTAAATTGATTAATAAAAGCTTATTATTTTAACGAACGAGCATAAAGTAAGCATAATGCAGACCCAGTGCAGGAATCAAACCTGCATTGGTATTATAAATGCTTATTTTTAAGGTTCAAAGAATGATTAAAAAATTTAAATCCCAATTTTAACAAAAATCCTTGAAGATTTTTGTTGACATAAGAAACTCCAGAATTAATTAAAATTAAAAGCCCAGTGCAGAAATTGAATCCGCATTTCTATGATAAAAAAAAATATCTAGCATTCTGCTAACTGAACTAACTGAGCAAATTTTAATGTTACTAAATGATAGGTATTATAAACGCTTATTTTTTAAGGTTCAAAGAACGATTAAAAAATTTAAATCCC